>OY292529.1:2204485-2245283 GCA_958496365.1 Subacronicta megacephala | reverse complement strand
GTCGAATGGTAATTTGCTTTAACATGTCCCTTGTTTCAGGAGGCACTTCCCAGCAGACCAAGACTTCACAGAAGAGTGGCAGTGGTGATTGACTAAGTTATGGAGTAGGTATAGGAACTGATCTAATCATTAAATCGTACTTATACGTAACTATGTGTCTTTGATTTCATACTCCCCTACTTACAACCCTATACAAAAATACATACAAGTTCAAGTCTACGTGTTTTTATTAAAGGAACAAAAAATATGTTCGTTGTAGTGAATACACTACAACTGTCACTGAACGTGTTTTTGATGGACAAATATTTTTTTAGTTAAACGTAAGTTCGGTAGAAAAAAATCTGTCTCATTTGTTTAGTGATCCTAAACGCGTCTGCTACACTAGAGGTTTTGGGTTCAATTCCCAGGTCGAGCAAAGTGTATTGGGTTTAACCATAGTGTAATGAAATCTAATAGTGGGGCCGTCTAGACAGGTCAACGATGAGGTGGGTTGCGGGGCAGAGCGGCGTCCCCCCGACCCTTAGTCGCAGGCGTCCCGTCCGGCCGACAGGTAGTGCGCGCCGGTACTCCGCTGAAAGTTTGGCTCGCGCTAGCGCTTATTATAATTTCTTTTACAATGTGTTCTACATGTGCAGTTTACGGTTAATAGTGAAAACTTGAGATTTCATCAATTTCCAAAGGATGAGAATCGGTAAGTGCCTACTAACCTATTATACCTAAATAAATATTATCTCTACTTAGTAAACAAAGTCGCTATCCGCGACGCCGTGCGTTTACTTCTAAATTATTTTAACCTTCCAATGGATTTTGATACGGTTTTAACGAATATACGAATTTTATAATATTATAATTTGTTGATAATTTTGTATTTTTGTTTTGTTGTTATGATTTTGTTTGTTTGTTTGATCGCACTAAAGTACTGGTCGGAATTGATTTCATATTTGTGTTTTATAGTCCATTTATCGAGTAAAGCTTTAGGCTATATAACATAACGCTATGACCAATATAAGTGGCGCACAAGTGATAAATGTTGCAAAAACGGGAAAAAAATATTCCTTTTGAGCGCTTCCGTTGCGTGCGCTGCGTAAACGGTTAAAGTTATGCAAAAATATTGTATGACGGAAATCTTCCGCTTGAAAGGTTCTAAAAAAAAGTCCGCAACAGCATAGGTCTATCTTTTGTGTGTATCAGAATGGCAGGTGTATGACTACTGATGGCGATGCGATATGCGTGTGAGGAATGTACGAGCAATGTACCGAATGTACGTTCAATTTGAAGCAATGTACTATTCTCAAACCAAAGTTATTAGAAAAAGTAAATACACCCGCCAACCTGATATCAGAATGGCGGGTGTATTCTAAATCTGAACAAATTGCCAACAATTTGAGTGTAAAGTGCCTATCGTAGCAATGTACGAGCAATGTACGTTATCATATTAAAAGTATACGATTCTGCTATTAACGGTTAAAAAGTAATTTAAAAAATAAAAATTATTCACATTAAGAGCCTGTCCAATTTTATTAGCAACAAATTTTTTGTGTGAAATGACATTTCGTTTTGTGACTTTAGTGAAGTAGTTTTTTAATTTTAATATATCGATTATGTTTCATCATTCAGCTGATAACCTGGATTAATAAAAATATTTTTTTCCATAACAAAGCAATGCATAATCATATTTTTCTGATTTATTTTTGTTCTATTGCTTAAATAATCAAAAAATATGTTCTAATTCCATCGCAATTATGACGATGACACGGTAGCATGTTATTATCTTCTGCCAACATAGATGCCGCAGCTTCAGAGATTCTTATACGTCAACTCGCACACGTCTTCTGCTCGGGAGCTCGGAGGCGCCGGACGTGTGTTGTCCACTAGTAATTGTGATAGTGACGTCGAATCTCTGTCCGATCATTACGTGTAATTATTGTTTGTTTGCCCTGATGTAATTCTGACTGTGTAAATTGTTACTTTGGCCTAGGGGCATACAAATCTTTTTTTAAAACCACGCCCTGTCATAATTTCTAATAATATAATAATTAATGTATATGTTATAATTATTAACCAATCTGTTACCTATTGTTTTAAAATTATATCAATATTTAATTTTGTCAATTTAGGTTTTACATAATCGATATATTAAAGTTATTCCAATTTTATCTACTTCACTAAAAGCACAGTATAATAATCTATACAGTATTCGCACTCCGGCCATGGCCTTGAAGTTATTACCTAAAGCCGCGCGGATAGTAAACACGCTATAGGACTGCCGCCTACACTAGTTTAAATAATCTAGGTATTTTACTCGGAAGAAAAAGCGAAACACCACCTATAAACACAAAAACAAATTAGGTACGTAATTTGTTAAAACTTTATAAAGGTATATAAAAAATATTTTATAGTCTTCACTTTCGGAGTTGCGAGGTAGTATAAAAATGTTATTTCTGGGTGCGTTATTGAAGAATTCAAGCAATATCTATTTGCCATACCTACAATCTTATATTGTGACGATACTTAATAACTACCATCGCGTATATGCGCTACCATTTACTAATAAGATTTACAGTAAGATTTACTTAAACTATGATGTAAATCTTAATACCTAGGTAAATTATACTCAATACTCAATACATTTATTGCACTCCACAAGTAAAAACAGCTGTTACAATCGTATAATTTAGGAATCATGTGTGGGCCTTGTCAGGTACGGCAAGATGAATAATAAAAATAATTAAAATATAAATAGGTAAGATTTATAATATAAATCTTACCTATCATTTATAACTCTCATACTCATTTCATAATTTCGTTTTGACATTTCGTCTAATTCAATAATATACATACCTAATGTAAGTACATAAGTAGATAGCCTAGCCTAGGAAGCATCTCTAGTTTTTATTATTGTGAGCGTAGGTAGGTCACTCATGTGTCGCTTTTCCCAACATCCACTTATTAATTTATTAATCCAAGTTTTTTAATCTAACGAAAAAGCTAAATACTTACCTATTAAAATGAAACAAATTACGTAATAGCAGGTATAGAGAATAAAAATATTTTCCAGGAGAAAGTTTCCAGATAATTTAAAAATCTTATCTCTCTCTCGTATATATCGGAAATTCAAGCAACCAAAAACAGCACAATATAGTATATTATTGCCGTTTTACATATTACGTAAGTAGGTACTTGTACTTATTTCAATAAATAATTTTCAAATCGCACGCTCACTGCTTACAAAACCATCACACATTCGTTCATCACTGCGGCGCGTTCGCGACTGATTGGGTACCACCGCGTACCCTGACTACTAAGGCGCGTAGGTATGACTCGTCTTCCGACCGTTTGTATGAAGTTACACTACTGTTAGATTCTTATATTGTGCTTAAAGTCACAAAACGAAATGTCATTTCACACAAAAGTCCTTTTAATTTAGACATAGCAACGTAAGCCGGGCAAAAATTTGTTGCTAATAGAATTGGACAGGCTCTTAATGTGAATAAATTTTATTTTTTAAATTACTTTTTAACCGTTAATAGCAGAATCGTATGCTTTTAATATGATAACGTACATTGCTCGTACATTGCTACGGTAGGCACTTTACACTCAAATTGTTGGCAATTTGTTCAGATTTAGAATACACCCGCCATTCTGATATCAGGTTGGCGGGTGTATTTACTTTTTCTAATAACTTTGGTTTGAGTATAGTACATTGCTTCAAATTGAACGTACATTCGGTACATTGCTCGTACATTCCTCACACGCATATCGCATCGCCATCGGTAGTCATACACCCGCCATTCTGATACACACTATCTTTTAAGGTTGACTTAACCCTTTTATGGTAACCAAATTTGTTCCAAAATAATGCATTATTTCCGAAGGTGTTTTCACAAACATAATATTAATCCATTTTCAAATAAATACGTAATTCATCACAAGTATTTAATTTCGAACAAAATTGCCCTCGACATCATTTAATTTAAATGAATATCTCAGGAGAAATCATAGTTTTTAAAAATATATCTTTAACTTTACACGGACTATGCGCACGGAGCGCGCTCTCAACCCGATGCAAGGCGAGGGCGGGGCGGTCATGAGGGGGAGGGCGCAAATGCTTAGATAGTAGGTAACTATTCCACGCGGGCGAAGTCGCGGGCAGAAGCTATTTTTTATAAAATAGTTTTTAGTTGTATTAATATTCCAGTTTCTATCGCTACAAAATAAAATTAACGTTGGTTTTGAGGAAAATAGATCAAAACTTCATTTAGTAGAGTAATCTCTAGCGCTATACTTACACAAGGTTTATTTTTTAGATGCCGGAAATGGATAACAGCGTGACAGAGACCTGATTTAATAAAAAAATGCTATTAAAACTTTAACTGTCTTATTACAAAAAGCGGTTTAACTAAAAACCCAGGTCTAAGCCTCTATAAACTACGGTTTAAACAAAAATGATATTACAAATCGTGGTTTTGCGATAATCCTTAGACTATGTCATGGTCTAACGCTAAACTTCGGTGGCCCCTAGTTTAACGATGCCAACGATGGTCTAAATAGTATGTGTCAATGTTTCTCTTTATTTTTGTCCTTGAATATGTGCATGATTGTGCATTAGTATATCCTATAACATTCGAAATTGGGGTTAGCTTAAAATCAATAAATTAAAGACTTCAAGGAGATATTTTTCTCTTTCGTTGGTCCATCACAATATCTTATTGAATAAAAATTAAGTAATTCCCAAGCAATTACACCAATCGTTAAATACTCTACATACTATATCAAAAGCATCAATCCTAAACACGTGTAGAATTTTTAGGTAATTCCTACAGAATGATAATGAGACAAGTAACCACATCATACCCACAACCAGAAGCAACAACCATAGTCAACCAAGCACACAATCTCACAAATACACACGCACATCAATCTTTAACACCTCCATAATCATTTATCATTATTTTATGTAGCTTAATAGGCTACAGACAATTGTTCTATTAGAAATTCCGATAGCTTAAAATTCCAAGGCTAAATGAACTTTGTTCAACTTGGTTTTGTTTAATGTTATGGTTTCATATAACGCGCAAGAATGTTACATTTCGTTACACGTACCTACTTGGATTTATCAAAAGCAATTAATACGACATAAGTAATGTGCTTAAACCTAAACACAACTGCAATCGACGAAATAACTAATGTTTTTATCCATTCAAAAGAGGTAATAATATTTTTAACACTTCTAAACATTTTTTAATCGTTAGATTATCACCAAAACATTTTGTTTTCTGGGCATACGGAACGTTAAAATTGAATGATATCATGGTGAACGAATGATATTTGTATTAATCTGTGGTTAATATGTAGATCATGGTTCAAAACACGGTACTAAGAAGATCATGGTTTATTTATGTTTTGTAATACGGACAAATTTAGACCATGGTTCTGCAGATAAGCCTGGACTTGATAGTTCAGGTTTAAACCAAGGTTTTTTTAGTTTTTTGTAATAAGACCGTAAGAGACCAGCATGTTTGTAGTCTGCACTTTGAAAAAAGAATGTATTCTAAAATAAATTTAAAAGTTACCGCTATTCCTACAATAAATTTGCCTCCTTCAGAGAGATCTACTAGCACACAAGCAGATCTTCCAAAAATTTTAATTTTGAAAGATTTAATAGTCGAGCTAGTCGAGCTATGCAGGTTTCTGCAGAATATGTCCAATGCACAGCCACAAATGCTGTAGATGAAAACTGTCTTGAAATAATATCTCATAAAGACCGTTCAGTGCAAACCACTGCAAAAGAAACCGTCATCGGCAAATGTTTATCTGCGGGAAAGAGCTTACAATAAGACTGTTGATATATTTGGTGGTCTCCAAGGAGTTCCAGATGATTTCCTAGAATTTGCAAGGTATTAGAAAATAGACTTATCGATTCATTTCCCACGTTCGTAGGGGACAACGTTGGAGAAAGCTTATATAATCGTCTAACTCAAATTAAATTTTCACCACCGTGTGATTGCTTCCCATTGCAATTTTTAATTCGTTTGTATGTGAGGATGAGAATCAATATTGTGAAATTTAACAACCGAAAATTAAAATCATCAAGCAATAAATGTCGCAAATATTTGTCAGTTCAACATCTCTAAAGAGATAAATAAACTGGAGATTTTAGCCCCTGTTTTATTTAATCACTTGGTCCTGTCGCGAAGAATAAACAATACATAAATCGTGAAGGTAATATCTTGCTAGAAATCAATACAACTACTAACACATAGATTAATTTGAACCTACAATCATTATCACCTGTAAATCACCTTTCAAACAAAAAAAAACTAAATCAAAATCGGTTCATCCGTTCCGGAGCTATAATGGCACAGACAGACACACACACACACACACACAGACGCATCAAACTTATAACACCCCGTAGTTTTTGCGTCGGGGGTTAAAAAGTAAAAGTAAGTCCTTGAAAAATATTTTTTGTGACAACCCTAAGCTATTTTGAATGTCTAGACGATTGTCGGCATTTCGACGCAGACAAAGGAGTGCGCCCACTATTAGATTTCATTACACTATGGTTTAACTATGAAATTCTCATTAGCTACTCGGGAGTTTGTATATGTGCCCGGTTAATGGCAATAGGCTGGCCCCCTCTATAGTAACGAACTTGAAAATGCCGGCGAAATGCTGCGTCGCTAGTACTTATCTTTTTTTATTAATTATGGGTTTGCTCTTGACTTTAATCTTCAACCTTATCACAGACGTAGGAATTCCACTCCAAAACCTAATGTATAAAATACTGATCTAATCTTGGAAGTACCCTAGCGCTATTAAGAATTGCTAAATGAAGAAAAAAATATGATATAACCTCATTAGTAACAATGTTACTGGTTGGTGCAAATGTCACCAAACAATCAATCAAGAAGAAAATAAAAATAATCAACCCGACAGGGACATGGGTCCAAGTATTACTTTTTTATAAAAAAATATAGAACAATTCAAAAAGAAAACCTTTCAAATAAATTTTTTCTTATATAATTTCTCAAATCAGAAAAAAATGGTGGCTAAAAAAGGCGGTTCCAAATTGCCGCCTAAGCGCGTGATGCCCAAGTATATGAACTTCGTCATAGGCGGAGCAAGCGGGTAAATACAGTTTTTAGATACAAAACGAGTAGGTAGATATTTAGGCTCTAATTTAGAAACAATTATGAATACGAATACATATGATATTCGTATTTTTTTTACTCCAACTGACTTATAAGTAGGTGTAGTGGTCGTAAGAGCGACTGGCTACACTAGAGGTCCTGGATTCTGTTACCAGAGCTCAGCTCGCCCCCTATTACTTAGGACTTAAACATACCGTCGAACTATGGGTGTAATTTACTACGCCTCTGCCTAACCCTTCGGTCAATGCTGCAGGCGAGATGGTAGGTACTTTTTTGTTTCTACACATACAAATTTGAAATACGGAAGCGTAGAATCCGTAGAATGATCTTTAAAGTGAGCATGGTAGGACACATTTCACCATGTAGCCGCTACTCACAGATTAGATAAAAACATGCAACAGAATTTATATGAAGTTTACGGGGAATATACTCTAATTTGGTAAAATACCTACGGCTTTAGTGTTCAACAGGCTGATGATATACAGGCGAGCGTCCCATATTGGGATGGTCGCCAGACACGCACTATTGGGACATTTGGGACGCGTCCCAAAATGGGTTGGTTGAGAAGTCAAGCCTTTATGAAACGTTATTAACTAGTTGCACTGTTCCAACAAGTTGATCATATGGAAAAGAATCCAGCAAAAAACTCCATGGACACTCTTCTAAAACTAAAAGATGTTAAGTTACATTTTTCACTGGTACATTATGGCGATAACAGGTTGTGACGACATTGGAGATTAATGTCATAATTAGCCAGAAGTCGGGATCAAAATTAAGAGAAGGTTCCAGGTTAAAGGAAGGTGTGAAAATATTGTATTTGTCTCTTTGCAGCATGATGGCAATTAGCGTAGTTCAGCCAGCAGATTTGTTGAAGACCCGCATGCAGTTGCTGGGTCCAGATGGAAAAAACATGGCCTTGTTAACTGTAGGCCGGAACATCGTCAGGAATGAAGGCCTACTGGGCTTCTACGTTGGCCTATCGGCTGCCCTTTTCAGGCAGGCTACGTATGGTACTGGAAGGCTTGGCTGTTTTCACGCAATGATGGATATACATAAATCGTAAGTTTCTAACATCTTTAATAGCATTATTTTACTCTGCCGTAAAATAATAAACCACGCTGCGTTCCAAAAGGACCATTATAGATGTTGGTAAGAAGGGCGCCCGGGCTAAAAATTACATTGGGTAGGTCATTTATGCCGTCCACATTGAGCGCCTCACTCAATGGACGCCTGAAGATGGTGGCCTAGATGGAGGCGGTGAGATGATTTGGATGTGGGGGCGTAGGAAAAGAGTAACTATGTACATAGTTGTAGGTACATACATATTAAGAGTTAATACCTAGTACTTATCTACCTATACCTAGCTTGCCTTAAATACGGTGAGTGTACAGCACTGGAGGGCCAATTCTACTTGTAAAGAAAACCTTATAGCAATGTGGATCTCACATTACTAGTAACCTTCTTAACCCCTCGTACGAAGCTAAATGCTTGTATTACGAGTGGGTTCGAACCGAAGTTTTGAGTATTTCCCATGACCTACGCAAATGTCTTGCTGATCTGGTATCGTTGTGCGTCGGGTCGTTGGGCTCCCTATAAAATGGTTGACTGTCAGTTAGGACTGGTCAACTCAAAGCTGGTATGGTTCTTTCTTCAAAAGGCCTGTTCAGATTTTGCCCTACATTGAACTCGCATATAATATAACTATTGTCTTGACTTTAAAAGAGACTATGATTCTCTGAGTTTGTTTCGACGTTTCTTCTCAGCGGTCGTCAGATAGGAAACGTCGGCGCCATCTAGTTAAAAAAAATGTAAAAAAACGACTTGTAAAACTTGACTTGTGTCTTAAAAGATCGATTTACAGAAATAACTATATTTTCTCAGTAATTATGGTGTACCTACGTTTCCGAGGAAGATTTTCATGGGGGTAGTGGCCGGGGGTATCGGCGCTTACATCGGCACGCCAGCTGAAGTGGCGCTTATTCGGATGACAGCCGATGGAAGGCTGCCGGCCACGTTGAGGAGGAACTACAAAAACGTCTTCAACGCTATGGGCAGGTAAGTCCGGAGTATTCTTTGTTAAATTTCATACCACATATCATAAATAAGTCACTTTACTTATCGACCAAGCCAAATAGGACACTTTACTTATCGACAAATCCAATAAGGTAACGTTACTTATCCAATAATCCAAATAGGTCACATCAGGTCACTTTACTTATTGACAAATCCTGTCAGATCACTTAATTTATCGACAAATCGAATAAGGTCACTTTACTTATCGACCACTCCAAATAGATCACATTACTTATCGAAAAATTCTAATAGATCATTTTACTTTTCGACAAATCCAATTATGTAACTCCAAAATGATGAAAAATCCAAATAGGTCACTTTGCTCATCGAAAAATCCACAAAGGCACTGGTACTCATAAGTTAACCACGCGTTGTATAGACTCTCCGTACAATGAGAGGCCAGCTTATACTGGATAAGTATAAGTACCTATTATTAACTAGTGTTGCCGTGCGTACCAAAGTCAAGTTCTATGGTTGGCAGGATAATCCGCGAAGAAGGTATAACAACGTTGTGGAGAGGCGCGAGCGCCACTGTCAGCAGAGCCATGGTCGTGAACGGTGCGCAACTGGGATCGTACGCGCAGGTTAGTTATTGTATTTATTTCTAAATGGTACATTAACTTCTCAAGTAGAGTCCTGAAATTGACCTTAGAAGAAGTAGACAAAAAAATAAGTAGGTATGTACATTTTGTCGAGTGGTATACAAATATTTTCGATCTTTCATGGTGCCTGTAAATTGACAGTCGGTTTCAGTGTTTCACTGTATTTTCAGTGGTGTGTGTAATTTCTTATGCGTTTTTCTGCTGTCTCAGTATATTTACTTTCAATATCCAATTCTTGCTTGTAGCACACCAAAAAAAATATGCTTACGTTGCATTTCATCGAGTTAGAAAACCCGCTATTCGCCGAATAAATTCAAAAATGGATTTCACTGCTGAGTAATTTAACGGGAATTTATTCGGAGTTGGTGAAATGCGGCCTTAAAGAACTTAGGAAATGCAAACACTGTATGATTTCGAATATTTAACGTTAGGCTCGAGAGATGCTGCTGCCGGCCATGGGCGACGGCTTGCCGCTGCACGCCACAGCTGCCATGATCGCTGGCTTCTTCACCACCGTGGCCTCGCTGCCTGTTGACATCGTCAAGACCAGGTAACAGTCACATACCATCACGCCTGTATTCCACGAAGGGTTAGACAGAAGTGTACTAATGTACACCCACATTTCGCCGGTATGTTTTAGGTCCCATGTAATAGGGGGCGAGCCTATTGCCATTAACCGGGCACAAATCCAGACTCCGAGCTGCTACTGGGAATTTTATAGAAAAACCCAATAACACTGCTCGACCTGGGAATCGAGCCCAGGACCTCTTGCGTAGCAGTCGCGCTTGGGACCACTAGACTAACGAGGCAGTCAGGTAACAGTTATAGGATGGTATTCTTGTTAAACTTGATAGGTACCGATAGCATAATCAAACATATTACATAAATTGAAAATGTACACACGGTTACATATCAAGCTATGCAAAACCAGTATAGGCTGGTCTTGACTTCTACGGAAAACCTTAACAATGGGAGGTCAGTCTAAAATTGTTTTTAATAGCTTGATGTGTAGCCCTTTGTAGTGTGTACTCTATTTACTTATATGCAGAAGTCTCAGATCAAATAAAAAGTATAGATGGAACTTTGCGAACAAAGAAGTGAGGCCGGCCAAAACTACGCCATGCCGTCTACAACACACAATTACACGCACACATGTATTAGTTAACTACACCTGTCCTTATCTTGTCAGTCGAGCTTTCGATAGCTCAATAGCTCGACTGCTAGAGACGACTGCTAAGATAAGGCGTAGTTTCGGTATACGTGTGTGCTTGTAATTGTGTGTTGTAGACGGCATGGCGTAGTTTTAGCTGGCCTCACTTCTTTGTTCGCAAAATTCCATCTATACTTTTTATTTGATCTGAGGCAGAAGTTAATACTTACCTTGCATTTGAATACGGCTACACATCAAGCTATACAAAACCAGTTTACTCTGGCCTCTTATTGTGTGTGAAGCCTATACAATGCAAGATCAGCTTAAACTGGATTTGTATAGGTTGACCTGTAGCCGTGTGAACCTAGGTACTTTACTTCTAGGTTTGCGGTAGACCCCCAGGAGTCCATCTGGTATTTGAACTCTCTGAATCCGTATGGTCGTTTAATGACATAAGAACTGACAGATTTGGCAAACAAAAGCTTGCGATAAAATAAAAGACTTGTACGCACGGCTACACATCAAGCTATACAAAACCAGTTTACGCTGGCTTCTTATTGTTTTAGAAGCCTTTGCAATGCGAGGTCAGCTTAGACTGGACTAGCAAACTCATTAAAATCGTTTAAGTACTTAGTATAGTTTTTCATTAAAGCCTCCACCTCAGTGGCGTAGCACGGGCCACTAGCACCCGGCGCAGATTCCGAATTTGCCGCTCCTTAATTTTTTAAATGAATAACAAAAAATGTAGGGCATGATAAAACTAAACTGAAAAGTAAACAAATGTTCTCACATAAAAAAAAGTAAAATTCATTGTTGATACTGTATTTTATTCCACAACGAAACAATCATAGGATACTTGTTTTTTTAAATATTTTTTTGACCACCTGTGAAATGCCGCCCCCGCTAAAGTGCCGCCCGGTGCGGACCCCCCCCCCCCCACGCTACGCCACTGCTCCACCTCTATGTTAGATATGTATGCCTAACCATTTGGGTACATAAGTGTGATGGTCCGTTACGTATTATGTTTTCAGAGTACAAAACTCAGCGAAAGGTACGGGGCAAATACAAGTTTTGCAGAATATCATCCGGAACGAGGGCGTCCTCTCCCTGTGGCGTGGTCTACTGCCAACCTACGCCAAGATCGGCCCCATGACCATACTCATATTCATTTTCCTTGAACAACTCAATAGCCTATACTTCAATTTAACTGAGCAGTGAATACGTTGGTGATCTGGTCCATTGAAAGTAAAATAATAGTTAGAGGACGGGCGAAGCACAAAAAAGAAATAGGTACTATACGATAGAAACATATTTATAGCTATGATGCTACTATATTTATTTGTCATATAAATATACATTCTGTGGTGTCTTACCTGTCCTCGTCGCTTATTTCTGCTACTGCCGTGATGGGAATAAAAATATTTTTTATATCGATAAATATGTTTCTCCAAAATAACACGGACTCGTACGGTAAAATCCACCATCTTGAAATGCTTAACGCGTGAACAGTGCCATAGTTTATTTATGATTGATTAACATAACGATAAACTAAAATATTATTACAAAATCAATAATAAAAAAAATTATAAAATAGTAGCTGAAAAATAATTTTAAAAAATTGCACGAATACATAAGTATTCGTGCAATTTTTCGTGCAACATTAATTTTCTTTTTGATTAAAAAAAAACGGTTTCACGTAGTAGTGAGGGTAATAAATTATGGCACATTTATGCGCGCTTTGCATAACCAACAATATGTAGCACCTAATTGTTGACAATAATGTTAAACCTTGTATCGTTCACTCTTGTTAAATTGATGTTATACTTATAGCGTTTAAAGTTGTTTTTTGCATTGAATGTGATAATTTATCCATTTTAATTAAACTAGTTTGGCTTTTGTAATACTACTGAAATAATTAATAGTTGAATATCTTATAGTGGACGTCTAAGCAAAAATAAATAAATTAAATTTGTTTATTAAAAAATGTATTAATTGAAATACCACCAGACCTCAACCTTCGACAATGGCGGCAAATTATTCTGTCATGCCCTCCACCACCCTCAACCGCGTGATATTTCAAGGCATTATCATATTAAAGTTCATAAACTTTAATTCTGCCAAAGATCTCCGTACCCACTAAACTAATATTATAAAGAGGAAAAGATTTGATTGTTTGTTTGCATTTAATAGGATCTGGAAATAATAGACTGATTATGAGAATTTCATAGAGAAACTCAATAACACTTTGCTCGACCTGGGGATCGAACCCAAGACCTCTAGTGTAGCAGTCGCGATTGGGACCACTAGACCAACGAGGCAGTCTACATTTCTTTGTTTCTATGTGACTCCTACTATAAAATCTCGTATCTTCTTATCTGGCAACCTAATTTATGTAAGTTGTGTAACCTGCATCAAATAAATTTCTTTCTTTCTTTATATTCTGGGTGAGCCAGAGCGCCCTAACTAGCTTAGCAATAAATAGCACTAAATACCGAGATGTTGCTAAGCTTTAGGTCACATTCACGATTTGGCCGAGGTTTCTATCCGGTCAACAAAATATTTTATGCTATACCATTACGCCTGCTTACCCCGAAGTGGCATAGTTCGCCGGTATGTTGTAATATTGGGCGACTCTATTTCCATTAACCGGGCACAAACCCAAACTCTGAACTGCTGGAATTTCATAGAAAACCCCCATAACACTTTGCTCGTCCGGGGAATCGGACCCAAGACCTCTAGCGTCGCAGTCGCCCTTGGGAACCGAAGACTATTAAATTCTCTTTGTTGGGACCACTTAGGCACTCAATTAGTAGTCAGTGTGTTATTCTAGTTATTAAAAAATAATGCCAGTACTTACAGGTTTTACGCTGCGTGTACAACCTTTTTATTTTAAATGTAGCTGGCGGAATCTTGTAGAACTTTATGGATTGTCAACACAATAACATTCAAAAGAATCAGTCAGACGTAATCACCTGAACAGGGTGCTTTCTTACAAAATGGAGAAAAAAATCTAAAAAAACTATTCAACAACAAACCCCACACCTCATGAATTCCAGTTTTTTATTAAAGCAAAAAATAAACAAAACCAATCCCGTTTAGTGGTCGGCGTAGTGAAACTCAAATGGTTGTATGATAATATTATTTCAGTGAGTAAAGAGAAAAATTAAAATGGCGGATAAAAAAGGAGATCCACCCAAACCGAAGGTTATACCCAAGTACATGAATTTCATTATCGGAGGCGTTAGTGGGTGAGTTTTTTTTAATTTATTAGTTACGTATCTATCAGGTTTTCTTTGCCTCTTACTTGTCTGTGTCAGGATCCCGTGTCAAAGTTTTTAAGTGGTCTGAATCTTCACGAAATATATACCTACCAAAAAACTGTACCTAAACTGTACTACATAGTACCTATGCTTAGATAAATAGTACCTCACGCGAAGATATATAAAACACATATTTTTTTTGAGAAACTTCAATAAGAAGTAAGTAATTAATGGTTTTTCCATTCCTGACAAGTTTTCATGTTTACACGAAAAAAACCAAGTAGACACACAAGCATGTAATAATCTGTTGCCGCGTTTTCTAGCGTTTTTTATAAGTCTTGGAAGTAAATTTTAGTTTTTGTGATTTCAGAGAAATCCCTTATTATTTTCTTTTTCGAATGATGGTTTTATAGGGTACTATTTTGGTACAGTTTTTTGATAAATATCCAAGAACATAATTCTCAGGCGTTTGGACGATACGACCTTTGTCACGCCATCCTGACGTCAGGATGGAGTGACAAAAAAAAGATGTGTTTTATATACCTTCCCGTGAGGAACTATTTATCTAAGCATCGGTACTATTTAGTACAGTTTAGGTACAGTTTTTTGGCATATATTTCGTGAAGATTCAGACCACTTGACACGGGATCCTGACACAGACTCTTACTTGGTGTGTCAGAATAAATTGACAAAAATCCGACGTGGTCTAAATCTTCACGTACTGTATACCAAAAATACTAAGTAAGTAGTACCTATGCTTAGGTAAATAGTACAGTGAGTTATAGCTGTTAGGGTAGGGTGGTATAAGATTGTCGCGGATGAATGATTCATCGCTCCCGTAACCCCGGCAAAAATGTGGAGAGGCGTAACACCCGTGTGGGGTTTAGTCGGTAGTCACCCCGCTCTGGGGGTGGAGTCCGACGTGCCCCGCCGCCTTCCCAAGACGGCGGAAGTCCGTAAAAGGATTCCCCACACGCAAAAAAAAGGGTATAAGATTGCGCGGGCGATAAAATTGCGCATACGTCATAGCAGGACAACGGAGTGAGCTTCGTAGCCAACTTTAGTTGTGTTTTGTTAGCGATGGCAACTGGCATGTGCTCACAAAAAAAATTCGTAAATGGGTAGAAAACAAAAGAGATACGTAAGAACAAAGTTTTTATTCACTTTTTATCTAATTTTTTGATGAAATGAAATTCATTACTGTATCAAAACCCTTAGTAATTTTAGTAATTTGTTATTATTTTGTTGCGGCAGTATCACTCATGTTTCGACTTCACAGGAAGCAGTTCAAACATTTTCTAATAGATAGCAGTAGTATCGCGATGTTTAGAGTGGTATTGCATAGTGTAAAAGTGCGCACTTCGGGTGCGTGTAAGATTGCGCGCGCAATTTTACACGGCCGTAATTTTTTTAGCAAAATTTAAAGAATAATTTTAAATTTTAGAGTGATTAAATAATTATTTATTGGGTTTTTTTGCCTCGCAATACATAATAGAGAACATATTTATATATTTTTATATGATTTTATGATAGCTTCCATCGTTATAATACTAAATGCTCCATGGAATGCCCCTATCCAGAGTTCTGAAGAAGTTTTATTCCAGCGAGTGTGAAAAATGGCTGGGAGAGAGGCCTCACTCAGGGAAACCTATAACCGAGTTTGTATGGAATAGTAGATTGTTACACAAGGGTGGAAAGGAATCAATTCCCATACGAGGTATGTAGACGCCCGAGCGCAGCGAGGGCGGCTATAGTCCGTGTAGGCATTGATGTCTTTCCTCCGAGTTAAGCACTCTACTTTTCATTCGGAAAGTAAAAAAACTCATTTACCACATAGGACGTCAGCATTTAGGGGGAGTTTCCGGTACGCGGCATCCAAATGTTGGAACAATATTCCACCTCCAATTCGAAATCTCCAGACGTTAAGCCTTTTTCGAAAACGACTTCGGGAATACCTCATCGAATCACAAAAAAAACTGGGTATGACGATTACCAACGCGTCCATTATATAAATATACTGATGTCGCTTACGCCTTCATGTGCCTCTTGCTGCGTCCTATTGGAGAACCGTTATTTATTTATTTATATTTTTCTTATTATTATCTAATATATTAATTTATCACAATAATTTTATCAATAATTCTATTATTTAATTCAATTTATTAATAATTTACACAAAAATAGCTGTATGCGATGTATTACTATACATGGTACATAAGTATTACATAAATAATAATTACACTTGTTTTCTGTTGACTCAAACACGACATAAATTAATGAAAATTGTTCCTGAACTGCCTTGCTCGACATCCGTATGTCACAACCGGGATCCAGCAGAATACCAGCGTCAGATGTTAGTCTGGCACGTGCTGAGCTGGATACCTATTTAATGCAGCGGGACACACACCTCATTTTAAAATAACAAATGAACTTACTACCTACTTCTACTACTTTTTTGTTATTTTTCTTTATAATTTTATGTATCGCGCCGTACTGTAGTGTGTCTTATTGACGGCAAATAAACGTTTTTTCTTTCTTTCTTTCTTTCTTTCATTTTTAATAAAGAGTAAGCCGTAACGAACGCCGAACAAACTGTAAGTTATTAACCCGCCAAATTATATATTATCATAGTCTATTTAAATTTTTAATTATGGAACACACCGCGTCACTGCCATAGCCGCACGCGATTTTTTTTTAAATTCACACTTTTTTTCTTAATTATGTTAGATTTTTTACAGCTGACTGCCTAACCTAATTTTGTTCTATTATTATTAATTATTACATTTATTTATAATTAATTATTACATTATTCCTGAGTCACATAGGCTATATATTATCCCATAAAATGAAATGAAACGTATAGTCAACGCGAGCAAAGCTACGGGCGGAAAACTGGTAAATAATAAACTCGTATACCTACTGCGAAGAGGAAAAGACATGGTCGGTGTGTTGGTAACCTGTCGCAATTTTCTCCGGCAGAAAAAATACTTGAAATGCCGTCATCAAAGTCCAACATTCCTTTTCTTGCTTGACATTAAATGTTTAATATTTTATGTATTTTAATCTAATCAAGCTTATTTTATTTTTTTCCTAAATAAGTATGATATAGCTAATATACACACACGTACACACATGCACATATACACACATAAAATTATTTATAAAATGCCTTGTTAATCTGCTTTGCTCGACATCCGTATGTCACAACCGGGATCCAGCAGAATACCAGCGCCTGGTGTTATAGCCTGGCACATGCTGAACTGGACACCCATTTGCTACAGCGAAACATAATAATCACGTAAAACTTTATAACTTATTTTTTGTGAGCTATTTATGTATCTAAATTTAATATGTACTGTTACTGTTTCCTTCACTCGTAGCAAGTAAAGATTTATCTTAACTTATCTTTATAACTTTTCAGAATGATGGCTATTAGTGTCGTCCAGCCAGCAGACTTGTTGAAGACTCGTATGCAGCTGCTGGGACCTGCCGGCAAGGATGTGTCCTTAATAACTGTAGCCAAAAACATCGTGAAGAACGAAGGCATCCTGGGCTTCTACGTGGGCCTATCAGCCGCTTTGTTTCGACAGGCTACCTACGGCATGGGCAGACTTGGCTGTTTCAACGGATTAATGGATATGCACAAAGCGTAACTCATATTTTTATTTTTTTGGAAAACAAACAGTATTAATAACTTAAAATAGGAAACAGGTTTTAAAACTAATTACCAATTACATGTTTTCGCATATAAATACAGAAAATATCGCTTGTTTGTTTGTGATCTGACAATAATAAAATTGCAAAAAGTAATAACTAACTACTAATAACTAGCATCATCTTAAATAATCCTATCTTCTTCTTATATTAAACTAATTAATATAATAATACAGTTATTGAACCACTTCGAACCAGTATTTAGAAAGTGTATGCTTGAATACATTTGGCTTAGTAGTAAATAAGTCAATTTCAGGAAAGTCAACTAATTTATTGTAACAGTTTGCGGATCTTATAAAATATGAGTTTTGTCTATAATTTGTGTTGCTATGGGGGATGTTGAGAGATAGAGAAGGTATCCTGACAGATCTTGAAGGGGTGCGAAATTGAATTTTGGATAAAAGGTAAATTAAGGTATTTATCTATGATACTTGTAGTAAAAGAAGACAGGCAGTCTTTAGGTCATCTACCACTATCTTTCACCATACCATCAATGTATTTCCCGAAGAGTAACGCAGAGAAGAATAGTCGACCATATGATTGCTATACCACCCTTAGAGTGAATATCGTTTGAATATCACAAAACTACAAGGTCTATTTTTTTAACCCCCGACGCAAAAACGAAGGGGTGTTATAAGTTTGTTGTGTCTGTGTGTGTGTGTGTGTGTCTGTCTGTGGCATGGTAGCTCCCGAACGGATGGACCGATTTGGATTCAGTTTTTTTTTTTGTTTGAAAGTGGAATTAGTCAGTAGTGTTCTTAGCTATGTTTGATGAAAGTCGAGATATAAAGCAATTGCCGGGTGTTTTTTTAATTTTAATTTAGTAGTAATTAGAATATTAAATATTTAAGTTTTAGTGTAATTATATTTGGATGGAAGTTTTTGTCAAAAGTGGTAAAGCAATTTAATGGTCTACTATACTTACTGCACACCGGTATGTTTAGGTCCCATGCAATAGGGGGCGAGCCTATTCATCATTCACCGGGCACATATCCAAACTCCGAGCTGCTACTGAGAATTTCATAGAAAAACCCACTACACAGTGGCGTAGCGTGGGGGGGGCGGCGGGTGCGGGTGAGAACATTTGTTTACTTTTCAGTTTAGTTTTATCAGGCCCTACATTTTTTGTTATTCATTAAAAAAATGAAAGGGCGGTATATTCGGGATCCGCACCGGGTGCTAGTGACCCATGCTACGCCACTGCACTACACTGCTCGACTTGGGAATCGAACCCAAGAAGTCCAGCTTAGCAATCGCCAATAGACTAATTAAGCAGTTTCACCAACACCAGTTTCATCTTTCACTTTCTTCAAGTCTTTTCATCTTTCTTTCTTTCTTCATCTTTCATTCAAGAACATGTTGAACTGTTCTTAGCACAGAACAGATCAATTACCTGTTCTGTGGTTCTTAGGCGTAGGTACAGTTAGAAAAAGAGTTAGGTAAGTATACAGCGACTAACTATATAATAACAATATATAAAAACAATAACTAATATGTGTTTTTAAGATTGTGAAACACCTTTATCACGCACTAGGTACTTATCAAAAGGCTGGTTTTGGTAGCAGCCTTCATATGACACCCTTTAGCGGATAATCATTTATAACGAAAATATCAATCCCGGATGTTGTTAGCCTGCCTGCTTTTTTAAATTTTTTTATTAACCTTACTGTCCCACTGCTGGGCAAAGGTCTTCCCAATACTATTCCACGTGGTCCTGTCTATCGCTTTCTCTTGCCAGTCAGCCATAAACGCATCCAGATCGTCTGGCCAGCGCTATCTGGGTCTGCCCCGGCGTCGACGACTTCCCTTAAGGATCCACACCGTGGCTATCCTGGTCCACTGTTCTGGATGCATTCTATACACGTGACGTTTTTTTTGGTGTCCGTACCTACCTATTAAGGTTAAGGGTCACAGCCCGCCTGCTTAGTGATAGGAAGTGCTACATGCTGCTTCTGCAATAGGACGCCGCGCAGCGGATTTTATTGTTTATGGGATAACTCAGCAAACGAGCAGGCGAGCTACCTGATAGAAAGTAGCTATAGCCGCCCATGGACATCTGCAAAGTCAAAGGAGTTGACGGGAGTAACGGCCGCGACTTACGTAGGGTCTACCCCAGAAAGGCGCATTACATTATTCCTTCACCGCTGCTCTCAAAACGGTGAAGGAAAACATCAACATCATGAGGAAACTGACATGTCCTAGAACCAAAAATTCCAAAGATATGTGACATAATCTACCAACCCGCACTGGGCTCGCGTGGTGGATTACGGCCAACTCCTTCTCACTGAGAGGAGACCTGTGTTCCAGCAGGGGGAACGATACAGGCCGATTATGCTAAAGTCTTGGGACTGCTGAGAATCGCAACCCACAGTTTACATATAAACGTCTTATATTCCCAACAATCCAATTTTCTAACACCTTTTATATTTTTTAGACGATACGGTGTCCCTTCATTCCCAAAGAAAGTCATGATAGGGGTTATATCGGGAGGCATCGGTGCGTACATTGGAACGCCAGCTGAAGTAGCACTCATCCGGATGACAGCTGACGGGAGGCTGCCACCGGATCAGAAGAGGAACTACAAAAACGTGTTCAACGCAATCTCCAGGTTGGGACTTCTAGGAATCTTTCCACAAAATAATAAACTTTAATACCGGACAAGTATTCATCGGTTGAAGATCTCTAAAGGATGCTGTATTAGCAGTGGCGTAGCGCGCCTTTGAGGGGCCCCTGTATCAATATCAGTTGGGGGGGGGGGCAAATGAAGGGTAAATAATTTGGGCATTTTTTTATAACCTCCTCCCTTGCCTCTCATTGTATGGAAGCCTATTCAATTAGAGATCAGGTTAAACTGGACGCTTATATCTTGACCTGCTGCCATATGTACATCCATCTTACCTATATTGACAGGATAATCCGCGAAGAAGGTGTAACAAAGTTGTGGAGAGGCGCGGGCGCCACTGTCAGCAGAGCCATGGTTGTGAACGGTGCGCAACTGGGATCGTACGCGCAGGTAAATAAACCGTTGCCGAACAATGAGTGCAACTCATCCAGAAATTTTTTTATATCTACAGTTTGATCGAAATAACTTGTTTGAAGTAAGCCGTTCAGAACTGCCGCGAGCTACACGATGGTAAGTAGGTAGCCATTGCCGCCCTTGGACATCTGCAAAGCCAAAGGAGTTGTAAATGCGTGCAATTTACGAAAAGGGAGGGGAAGGAGAAAAGAAGCAAAGGGGCTGAGGCAGGAACTGGGACTTCGGCGCTCCACACCATATAAATACCAAGAGAAGTAGCACGGGGGCGTGTCCGCACGACATAAACAAATTGAGGCAGAGGTGTACTAATGTACACGCACATTTCGGTGGTATGTTTAGGTCCCATGTAATAGGCGACGAGCCTATTGCCATTAACCGGGCACAAATGTAGACTCCCAAGTTGCTACTGAGAATTTCATAGAAAAACCCAATAACACTGCTCGGCCTGGGGATCAAACCCACGACCTCTAGCGTAGCAGTCGCGCTTAGAACCACTAGACTAATGAGGCAATCAGAAACGTTTGATAATTCTGGAAGAGTACTAGAAGTATCTGGATTACTAGACACTTTGTGTTGAATAAATATAACTGTAAATAGACCACCATGTAGCCAGAAAGCAAAACTCTTGGTGTAAAAGAGTGTTAGAATGGAGACCATGGGACCAGAAAAGACCTCGAGGGCGACCACAGATGAGATGGAAGGATGACATCAAGAAAGTGGCGGGCAGCAACTGGACCCTAATTGCCCAAGACAGAGGAAAATGGAGAGGATTGAAGGAGGCCTACACCAAATATTTGGTCGATCAAGGCTAAAGAAAAGAAGAAAGAAGAAATAGATCACCATCGATTCTATTTATTTTTTTTATTTTTTTTAAAAAGCTTTCTAGCAATGTGGGTCACACATTACTAGTATTCTTGTTAACCCCTCGTGCTAAGCTAATTGCTTGTGTTACGAGTGGGTTCACGTCGGTAGTGCAATGGGTGGGGTTCGAACCGGCAACCACATGATCGCAAGTCCGACGCCCTAGCCATTAGGCTACCGCCGCTTAAATTATTAATTGTTGTTGGACAAATAAACGCCTGATAATGATAATGACGAGCATTATATCTGATGATGAGTACTGTTTAGGCTCGTGAGATGCTGCTGCCGGCATTCGGTGACGGCTTGCCGCTGCACGCCACAGCTGCCATGATCGCTGGCTTCGTCACCACCGTGGCCTCGCTGCCTGTTGACATCGTCAAGACCAGGTAACACAAACATCAATAGGATAATTGACTAAATAATGAAGCTGAACAGTTTGTTTTTAATTCTCGACGCAAAAACGACGGGGTGTTGTAAGTTTGACGTGTGTGTGTGTGTCGTATATATTTTTTTCTTTTTTATGGGATATCTCGGCAAACGAGCAGGCGAGCTACCTGATGGTAAGTAGTCATCGCCGCCCATGGACATCTGCAAAACCAAAGGAGTTCGTAGCTCCCGAACGGAAGAACCCATTTTGATTGTTTTTTTTTGTTTAAAGTTGAATTAGTCGGGAGTGTTCTTAGCTATGTTTGATGAAAATCGGTCGAGATATAATACAAGTGGGGGCTTTTTAAATTTCAAATTTTCCTAAATTTAAGTGCAGTAATAGCCTAGTGATATGACCATTGGACTGCCAAGTCAAAGGTCTCGAGTTCCAATCCAAGGCCTCTGACTTTTCGAAGTTATGTGCGTATTAATAATTAATTATCACGCGCTTAAACGGTGAAGGAAAACATCGTGAGGGCGTGTGAAGTCTGCCAATCCGCAGTAGGCTAGCGTGGCGGACTATAGCCTAATCCCTAACTTAATGAGAGGAGACCCGTGCCCAGCAGTGGGACAATGTAATGGGTTGATGATGATGATGACCTGACATCATTTATGAGGAAGGCTATAGGCTATCTAGCATCCCGTTACAATCCTTAGGAGCGGGGCAAAGCAGATGAAACCAAGGGCCACAGCTATATGTATAGTTACTTATATCAGGCTTCTTAAGAAATATATTATCTTGAAATCTGAAAAAAACATTTAAGTATATCTGCCAATAAAGTTCCAAAACGTGTGACGAAAGACCCCGTGGTCCCCAAGACAATAAATTTTACATTGTGGTATTTGAGAGGACTTATGGCTAAGTTGCGCTGATGAACAGACCGGCAAAGCCAAGCTACACCGATCAACAGATCTGACAAGTTAAGCTACACCTACGGCGGCCAGACTGTGACTGGTTGACCATTCATAAAAAAACGAGACCTCCCGTGCGCGAGAGCACGTAAAGCTGTCGCATTTGTTAGTTGGTATTAGTCTTTAACCAGTGTATGTTACCAGTGATGACCTATGGCACAGAGACGTGGTCTCTCACTATGGGGCTCATAAGAAAGCTCAAGGTAACTCAGCGAGCTATGGAGAGAGCTATGCTTGACATTTCTCTACGCGACCAAATTAGGAATGAGGAGATCCGTAGATGAACGAAAGTTGTCGACATAGCTCAAAGGATAAGCATGCTTAAGTGGCAGTGGGCGGGGCACATAGCTCGTAGAACTGATGGCCGTACTGATGGCCGTTGGGGCAAAAAGGTTCTCGAGTGGAGACCACGCACCGGAAAACGCAGTGTGGGACGACCATCAACAAGATGGACGGACGACCTGGTAAAGGTCGCTGGAAGTCGTTGGATGCAGGCAGCATATAACCGGTCGTTGTGGAAGTCTATGGGGGAGGCCTTCGTTCAGCAGTGGACTTCGTTTGGCTGATATGATGATGATGATGATGATGATGATTAGTCAAAAAGCCTTACGACCAGTCCCTCCTTCGAATATCGGTGTTACCCAAAAATTTAGCTGCTGATGTCTAATGGCAGTAGCTTCATATAAAATACTGATATTTCGCCGCATCTGGAAGCCCGAACAACATAATTGGGAAAAGGCTAGGATGAGGACGATGTCTGTAATTAAATAAGTAAATGGTAGGTACGTACGGCTACACATCAAGCTATATAAAACCAGTTTACGCTGGTCTTTTATATTATAGGAAGCCTATACAATGCGATCAGCTTAAACTGGTTTGTATAGGTGGACCTGTAGCCGTGTGTACGTACAGTCACCATCAAATATGTAAGCAGGAGCAAACAGAATTATCGGAGCAACTACAGAAATTATCTGAACAACTACAAAAATTAAATACACACGGTAGTTGTCATTCTGATATGCGTTTTATTCCAATGAGATAAAGTTTAATTTCCCTCGTTGCTCAGCTAATTATGAACAGTCTGTTCGCTTCGATATATTTGATGGTGACTGTACTTGAAGAGATAAATAAAGTTGGAATGTTCATGTAGGCAGGCGCGCCAGTTATGATTAGACAATCATAACTCGACCGATTCATGCATTCACCGCGTTTGTGTGCTTAGGACTGCTTCAGTGAACAGAGCTTCGCATTAAAATTAAAATTATTTATCGATAAAAAATATCGGCTTCTCAAGTACTAGTGTCTAATGCCTACGGGAGCTTGGTGCTAGTGTGTGAACAAATCGCTGCCCTCAGATTTATGTGTGTGTAATTTGATTGTGTGCGAAAAACTTATAAAGATAATGTTGCGCATGTTTGAGAATTAAAATAGTGGGAGTAAAGCGGCGACACCTGGTCCTAGTACAAAAAAGCAGCGAGGGCCTTTCCAGCCTTATTTATCTCTTCCGTGGTTATAAGAGTAGTTAAATAGCTTTCTTTGAAGTAGTTTTCCTTTAAGGCTATATCTTCAGTCTTGATCGCGAAATTATATTTTTTATTTAATTAGGCTGAACCTTTAGCCTTACGTAACTTTATCGTTTCAGGGTCCAAAATTCAGCTAAAGGAACAGGTCAAGTGCAAGTTCTTTCCAATATCATTAAGAACGAGGGGGTGCTCACGTTGTGGAGCGGTCTGATACCAACCTACGCCAAGCTTGGACCCATGACTATTCTTATATTCATTTTCCTCGAACAACTCAACTCTCTGTATATCAAATATGTCGCTTAGGCTACAGGACGCTGCGCAAATTGAAATATTTTTTTGTTACTGTTACATATCCTCGTTACATCATACGTTGTGTCCAGTGGGAGCTACTAGATATAGGGCTGCGTCTACGCTCATCATATAAATCACGTGATAATTTTTTCGATGTTCACCTCTAGTGTACATGTATCAAAACTTGTATCTACACAAGTATCAAAGTTTGTGCGGCGCCTTAAATTCAACCACTATAACCAAGGACTTAGCTACCTATATCAAACCTGTGAAGAAAATGCATTCCGTCATATGAATGACAAAATGGCATTTCAGCAACTAAGTAATTGTATAGGTAACTAAATTTATCTTACTCTATTGTATACGATGTTATTTAGACGGAACACAGTCTTATTATTTTGTTAGATCTGGCTAGTATAAATTTTTTGGATTATCTTTTGCGAGATAGATTCAAGTGAAATGCTAGTTAGATTCTATATGGTGCATAAAGTGTTGTGTAAAGTGTACATGTCGTGTCACACCAAAGCACATCACTAAATACTACATAATATACTAACGTGGTTCTAAGTCGAAATTGTAAATATTTGACGATACGTCGAAATTAAATAATTTAGGGACAAATTATCAGTTGCGACCTATAATTAATTGTTTTACAATAAGCAGTTTGCAATAAGCAAACCATATGTTTATTGAATTTAAACGACCAATAGATAAAGGTTTTTAGTTAAAATAACATTGTATAGGTAACGGTAACACAGTTAATAACTTTGTAAGTATACCTAAGTAGTAAATTTGTGAACTTCACATGACAAAGGGGCGTTGCGGTTGTTGCAAAAAAAATCTACACTACTGTAATTTAAGTAATAATTGTTTGTTTTCTCGGAATCATTGCAAAATGTGAGTCTTCTGTCGATATTCCTACCCACCACTACTCTGTATTTGGTTTGACCAAAAAATAATAATTTGTTACGAATGTAATTAGGCACCTAAACATATTTGAAGAATCTGAAGATGTACAACTAAATTGTGCATAGTTTATTTGTAAAGGGCTAGGATGGCCTACATTTTAATTTTATCTGGTTTTACGCAAATTGTAGGTCTAACACTCGTTTTGAATTCATGACATAATGTTAGTAGTAGTTAATAAGTTTAATACATTCCCAACTTCGAAGAAACGTAACAATTTTAAACCTTTAGCCTATGAAACTGTCAATATATAATTTTACATTTTAGCACAAAAATTATAAGTATTTTCTTCCATTTATTTTTCAACATATTAATTTAAATTTTTAAATGTTTTTACAAATTATAAAACAAAAACATTTAAAAATATAAAAAATAGTCATCCACAAGTATCGGGAACAGGGTCCAAGCTACGGGTGGTCAGGGATCCAAAGAGAGGAACATCCTAACAATACGCGCTGTATCTAGGAGTACCGCTCTCTGTATCACGCCATTAATCCAGCTGCCTAACGAGAGCCTCCGCAGGTGTGAATCGAGGCTCTTGGCTATTAACCTTTTGAACGCCATTGTCACATATATGTGACAAACGAAATCTTACCCTGAACGCCAACGTCACAAATATATGACAAATATACGTCGCACCATATTATGAAATAAACAATTTAATCATTACTTTAGTGTGTTTTCACTACTTTGTGGAATTTGACAGAAAAAGTGGCCTGGCGTCAGGGGTACGGCGATACGTTTATACTCTGGCGTGCAAAAGGTTTTAAACCATTGGTCACAACTATCGGTACAATGACTGCCGAGTCAATATCCCACCATGTCGACAATCTCATGAGCCAAATCAAGATATTTAATTTGCTTATCTTTCGCGCCTTCATGCGGAACACTGACATCAATCATTGCACGGCGCTCTGGTCGATCTATTACCACTACCTATATCAGGTTTATTGGCGATGATAGTCCTGTCAGTGATAATAGATCGGTCCCAGTACAAAGTAACACGACCATTATCGAGAACTTGGTCGAGCACATACCTATAGTATGGTACCTTTGAGTCCCCAAGAGAGTATTTAAGAGCAAGTTGCTGGTGGATAATCCTAGCCACTAGGTTATGTCTGTGCAAGTATTCACCAATTGCAAGACGAGAACACCCAGAAATAATATGCCGATTCGCCTGGACGGTGACATGCCCGTCAGATGTCAGCCGTACAGTCCTTTACAATATATTACCGGTAGTTGTTCGTCATTACAACTTTGTCCATAATTGCACAGACAAACCCTTCGGTTCCCCAAAGAGGGCCCCGAAGCGTAGCCAGGACACGGATGCAAGGAAATCTACATCGGGTCCATGAAGGGCCCAATAAAAGCATCCGTGACGTTCCTTGCTCTGCTATATCTCTTTGTAGCCAGTAGTATCAAGTATTATAGGTTTGCGCCAGTTCTCTTTAGCCAAAGATAGCGTGGTGAATCCTTTATCCACCGCAACCACATCGCGATGCATCCCCGTGTCAGTCTTAGGAAAATATTCTCTGAGCCTGTAAACCACCCGGTTGTGGAGAGCCTTAGCGTTTAAATAGGCACGTCCTCCACAGTTCCGAGGGATGTACAGTCGCATGACCGAAGAACGCGGGTGGTGCATCCGATGTGCAATTAGCAGAGCGCGGACTCTTCTATCCAGGGCGACAAGTTCTGTCGTCCATTTGAGTATGTCGAAAGAGTTCATCAAGACTGGCATGACCCAACCATTACAAGCGCGCACCGTAATTCCACCTGATAAAAGACTTAAGTACTTTTTTCAGGCGGCCAAAGAAGCGCTCCTGCAATTATTGCTTCATGTCAGCCTCTTCGATGCCTAACGCTTCCGCATACATATTTATAAGTTTCAGTTGAAGAGAGGGGTTTGGTTTACGAAATCTGTTATATGAAATTGTTCAGATTCCATTATCCCTCCTCTTTTCACATACATGATCGCACATTTGTCCACACCAAATGCCATCATAATAGACCTGCTGAAAATTTCATTCATCTTCAGCAGCTCCACTTGGTGCAATTTGTCGGGGGCAAACAGTTTTAGATCATCCATGTAAAGGAGGTGGGATATCACCTGTCCACCTCTTCTCAACTGAAAGCCAAGCTTTGAACCCTCGAGCAATATGCTAAGAGGGGGACCATAACGGTCTGAGACTGTCATCCTGCAATATACCCCGCTGGATCCGAAACCCCTTCAATTTGCCGACATTCTGGTTTCATGGTTCTTAGTTTTTGTTCTGTTGTAATATATAAACAAATGATTTAATTTAAATTTTAAATATAGTTCAGAATTGGTAATATTGTATAATTGATATGAGCACATATTTCGGTACGATGCATTGAACCTGGCCATTTTGAGAACTTTAATTGCGTTACTATCGCCGATTATTCTTTGACACTGAGTCTGCCTCGTTCACCTGTACACTCACTTTCCCGTCAATGTCACTTTCAGGTGTCCCATCCTTTGTGACCCCAGCCACACAAACTCTTTTCAATTTTACGCCATCTATCAAAATGCAGACAGTCATAATTTACCAAGAGTTTATAGACCTTCAATTTGCGAAAGCATGTTGATTTGGCGGGCTATCGAACGCCATAACCGAAGGAATTCCCTTTAAGGAATTAATTATAGATATTTTTTTACATAACCTCAAATATAACCCAGCAAATACTCTATGCAGGTACAATAACCCATTGGACCGCATTCTTGAGTTTTTGAACGCGAATGCCAAGTAAATCACATTAACTGTAGGTTTGTTATTTAAGCACAAAAAAAATAAAAGACTTATAATATTTGATGTTTTATTGGAACCTAACACAGGCCTGAGAATTGATTTCCTTTTATCCTATAGGTCGAGATTGCTAAATTTACCATAAACATTGTGAGAGGGATAGTACCTACGGTGGCCAGCACATCAAGACAATGTCAAATTTTCTCACTTGATTTTGAACTTAATCATCAACACTTCAAAGTTTAAAATCATGTGCAGAAATTTGTCAGTTTTGTATAACCTGGTGTGCTGGCGACTGTACTATTACTTATACTATCTTTTAAACAATTATGAATAAAACACGTAACAACTTTGCAGAAATTTACTGAATACAGTAACTTTTGTTCTATCACGTTTTAAAGAACAATTACCGAAAACAAACTTCCAAGATTTCGTTGTTCTTACACCGATTCAATTTCCCCGCCACCCGAACCCTGCTCCCCGCCCCAACCTTTTGAAAAATAGCCGTTTGTCTAACCTAACTAGCTTTCTTTTGCCAAGCGAAAATTATTAAAAGTCAAAGAACAAAAGTTGTATGATGTTAATAGATATAATCCTGAAAGGTTGTTAATGTATTTCTAATAAACCTGTATAGTACCATCTCGTTTTAATAATAAAGCAACATTCCTGCGTTATACATAGATTAAGTTAAAATATTGCTTCCATTACACACAATTTAAAAACACTTACTTGCTAGATGCGTATTGTTTACTACAAAAAGATACAGTGACCACTTAATATGGAATTTTCAACTTCCATCTCAAAATTCTATTAAAAAATTGTTAACTACATTTAAAATACCTATCCTTACTGCGCTCACAAAGTCTAGGTTCTTGAGTTTTTTTACGCGTTTTTTTGCGCTACTCGAGCGCACTCACCTTACCTTTTCCTTCACCTACAAATCACAATAAAATGAGATCATCCCTGGTCCTGGTCCTCTGATCCTGGTTAAGGACCAGAGGGTTGCTATCAATACAGCAAAAAAAAGTTGAATGAGTTTAAAAAAATTAAGTGTCCTGCAAGCATAATATAAGTAGGAACCGATTTATTGTGTGTGGTAAACAGATTTCATATATCATCTGATTATGGCGCTCAAAAAGTATAAAACGTATTTTGGAAAACGAATAATGGTACCTACTCAAAGGAAGTTAGGTGGGGCACGTGGCAAGGTGTGATGATGGAAGGCGGAGAGACGCTCTAACCAAATGGTGACAAGGACTGGAAAATGAAATGTCGGTCTTCATCAGCGACAGGCGGACGACATTGTTACTGGCCAAATATAGATAACCTAACATAGAACTAGTCACATAAAGCGTGGAGACGAACGTGGTGGAGTTTGGCAAACCAGGAGCAAAGCCAATAAAAGTCGCAAAGGGACAATTGTGGTAAGAGAAGAAGCCTGAGCCACAAATATGTCATTTTTTGGCTCAGGCTTCATTCCGATTTCTTCTTGGGCTTCTATGATTTGCTCTTTGGCAATACTAGATACTTCAAGTGAATATTCAAAAGGGAAGTTGGTAGGAGTCAATTTGATTGGAGTCTTTATCACTGGATAACGTCAAGCTATAGATGTTTTTTTTTGTGGGATAACTCTACAAACGAGTAGGCGAGCTACCTGATGCTAAGTAGTCGTCGCCGCCCATGGACATAAGATTCGTTGCCAAGTCTATTTAAGGAAAAGAAAGGGGAAAGGAGAAAAGGAGAAGGAAGGGGATTTAGGGAAGAATTGGGCATGATGGTATTTTGCGAAAGCGTAAATAAAATGTCTATTCAAGACTTCGAGAGAGATACCTATGTATAGTTCAAAAACAACGAGATACCAAAACCACATCACACGATCTACTTCCCAAAAAGAAACAATATTTTAATAAAAATAAGTTTATATTAAACATAAAAATACCCCAGCACCAAATCCCTGGCTACGCTGATAACGTCACAATTTTGACAGATAGGTATTTACAGCTTTTTAAAACCTGTGTCCAAGAATGGAGTTAAAATAAAGTTAGCTCACTCCGACACTTTTAATCCATAAAACTATGTAATGATCAGCTCAAAAGCCATCCTAGAATTCAAGTCTTAAAAGCCAGTGCAACATTCGTCGAACTAAAAGTTTTTTTTTTGTTGCCTTAAGCGTCACCCGTACGCGACCTCTTCCACAATGGTCTCCCAGGAATCAGTGGATTCCGTCTCCCACGAACCATCGTCTTCGTCCTGTTCTTCATCCTCATCGTAATATGCCAACTGAAAATGATAGTTATTATGACACGATTGTAAAAAAACCTTTTAAGGCACAAGCGTCAGGGTTGGGCGCGAAATTCATTTTTTTATTGGGTTATCGCAAATTAATTATTTGGCTATATAGCACATTCTAGGTACATGGCAGTAGAAATTGTGACATCAGCAATACCTTATTCACGATTGATTACAATAATATTTGCTTATAATATCCTAATATAGGATAGGATAGGATAGAATATAGGATAGTATAGGATAGGATTGTATTTTTAAGTTATTGAGTTTAGTAACATAAGCTATGTTCATACTAACACATATGGATCCCTTGGTCTGAAATAAAAACAACTTGATTTGATATACTCTACACCACGCGCATAAGGATTGATGCATGTAATCAGCTTAGCATCGCTTCCAGTAGTTGTCACAGAGTACTGACCAGTAATCAAATTAACGAGTAGGCTTAATACTTGCAAGGGCAAACAGATAATAGGTGTAAACACCTTACTAAGCAATGCTGCTAACTACATATCGGATTTCTGCGAGGACTGGCATTAAAATGACGTTAAAAAATAGTAACTATTAGTCCTTAAATGACTTAGCTACATTCATGGTTTCTGGCTTCTTAGGCTGGTTAACGTCAGCGACTACTACGCTAAAGGTCTAAGGTTCGATTCCCAGTTCGAGCAGTGTTATTGAGTTTCTTAATGAAATTCTCAGTGGCAGCTCATAGTAAGACTGTTCCCGTGAAATGTGAAGTGTGGACCAGAGACAAAAAGTATTCCGAAATAATAGTTAAAACGGTAGCTTGGCTCAGATATTTCGGGGTGTTTTAGGGTTCCGTAGGCAAATACCAAAAAACGGAACGGTCCGATGGTGTCACAGCTCACAGCCACTTTTTTCCGAAACTATAAGAACTATGCTGTTAGTAAGTAGATGTATTCCACCCCCCCCCCCCTGTAACTTCTAAAATAAGCGAATGATAAAACAAAAAAATATATATGATGTACGTTATCATGTAAACTTCCACCGACAATTGGTTTGAAGGAGATCTAGTAAGTTGTTTTTATTTAATACGTCATAAATCGTAATGGTACGGAACCCTCCGTGCGCGAGTCCGCCTCGCACTTGGCCGGTTTTTTTTAATACAAATGACGAATGTTGAAAATATACGTCGCCTCAAAGACGTAAATTAAAATGTGAAGGCAAATTTCCACTAGGCGGGTGTGACTCCCGATGTTAGCGTCTGGTGTACCTAACCGTACACCGTGCATGGTCGTATTTTTCCTTCACTAAAATAACTTAATAATCTTTGCATAGAGAACGCCTAAAAAATACAAAAAGACATTTTGCGCCCTGCCTACGGTCCCACCTGACTTTCAATAAAAATAATATATCGCAAGAAGCAAGAAGGAAATAGCAAGTAGATAGTGTTGTTACCTCATTTTCATGGAGCCGGTGTACAGTATGCACTCTGATCTGAAACATCCACGCCCTGCCGAGCACGGCCACCGTGCCGCTCAGCAGCAGCGGCATGCTGAACCGACACTTCCACGCCAGCCCCATCAGGAATATGAACAGGCTCTTGCGACCGGCCATCACTACAGGCGCATCTTAGCTGGAATAATCGACATTATTTATGGAGGCGACAAATTAAGACCTTTTACACAATCATCATAACATACCATAACGCCTGTATTCCCCGAAGGACTGGCAGAGGTGTACACCTACATTTCGCGGGTATGTTTAGATCCCATGTAATAGGGGGCGAGCCTATTGCCATTAACCGGGCACAAATCTAGACTCCAAGCTGGTGCTGAGAATTTCATAGAAAACCCAATAACACTGGTCGACCTGGGGATCGCACCTAGGACCTCGTAGCATAGCAGTCGCACTTAGGACCACTAGACTAATGAGGCAGTCCTTGGCAAAATTTCTATCCACCAAAGATGGGTAGAGTATTGTTGTGGTGTAGGTAGGTCGGCGAAGCAAGGCATGTAGGTCCCATACATTCCTTGATTCGCCGGTGTACTTTAAGAGTCCGAAACCTTGACATTTAATATGTAAACGTAAATAAAATAAATGAAGTCGTTTTATTTCAATTATACAGGCTCTGGGTAGTGCATCTGAAATTTTGTGTTTGTAAATGAATGAGATTGGAAGTGGTACATACATACATATTGTCACGCCTGTCTCCCATGGGGGTAGGCAGAGACTATAGAATTCCACTTGCTACGATCCTGGCACACTATTTCCGCTTCGTCTACAATCATTAGTCTCTTCATGCATGACCGTCGGTTTAGGGTGCTCGGAACCTGGCCTTTTTTAAGAACATCCGCATTTTGGTTGCGGTACGTTCGCCGAGGTCTTCCCCTTCCAACTCGTCCATCCATACTCACCATATATACTTGTTTCGTCAATCTCCGTTCATCCATTCTCTCTACATGACCAAACCATCTAAACATACCTTTCTCAATCCTTGTTACTACATCTTCTTTCACTCCACAACGCTCCCTTATCACACTGTTTCTCACTCTAGGTGAAATGTGCAAAACATCTACTTATCAGCCGTCGCTACATCATACCTACCTTGGAAATCAATCTATATACCCAATTGTGTAACACCACGCTATTTGTGACTGTCAACCATTATCATTACGTAAAAAAAACTGATAACTGTTTCTAATAACTATGACTTCCTCTTTGATACCTACGCATCATTAGCAGACATCAGCTTGCGACTTATCGTGTGTTATGAAGTTTTTCTATTAAATTCTCAGCAGTAGGTTGGAGTCTGGGTTTCTGCCCGGTTAATGGCAATAGGCTTGCCCCCTATTACATGGCACGAAAGCATACTGGAATTGTGGGCGAACTTTAAGAACAACTCTGTCTAACCCTTCAGGGAATACAGGCGTGTTAGTATGTATGTATATGTAGTGACTTAATATAAAAAAAAACTTTGTCCAAACTCTAGCTTAAATAACTGATACCGTCCTGATGTTTCATCTTTCCACAAATTCTGATTAATTTTGAGTCATTCATAATATCGAATTACCTATTAAACTAACTTGAAATATTGAAAGAACTTACGTAACTATTTGATCATAGGGTGAATGTGAAGGGTCAAAGTTTAAAAAGATAAATTGATAATGTATTCTAGAAAGAAATATGAATGTAACTCATATTAATACCATGAAATATTAAAGATAAGGTAGGGGTAACAAAAACAAGTTTTAATTCAAGCATTTATTGTTATTATGAATTGCATTCATATACTACTAGATACATGTTATCTATGGAATGTTAGGAACTATGTTACTATACTAGGATTGGTTTTATATCACCATCATGGTACAATTGAAACTTTTCCATTTAAACAATGAGGCAATATTCAAGTAGGTTTTGTTTACTCTTCATTTTTTGGTTTGCTGAATGCAGCAATGTTTAGCAATACTTTATTGCTCAAAATGTGTCTAGTACTATGATGGTTATATTTATTATTTTGAGGCAAAATATCCAATACATATTTTTACACAATCATTGGGGACTTTGAAAAATAACTGTGCATTAAGCCAAGTATAAATATAATCATTTATTCTAGAATAATAATAAATATCTCAGCCATCGAGTTTTGTGCGAGTAAAGCTTTAAATACAAAACTTCATTATTAATAATACAAAAATGTATCATGTAGGGTATGAAAATACTATTGGTTTATATTTTGCCTCAAATCTATTTTATGACAAACTGTTTATTAGTAAAAGTCAATCTTTTAGAACATAGAAAACTGGACAGAGAAGTTATACATATAATATTTGTTAGAACATTTAGGCCATATTCTGTTCTGAGAAAAGGATGGAGTGATACAAGTTGCATAACACCATAATTTTCTAACTTTGGAAGAATGGTAACCAGATTATTATTTGTCACAGTAAGACTTGCACACAACACAATATGATATACTACTTTGAGATTCAATTCCTAGATACACATATTATGTTCTAAATAGATCTCTAAACAGACACCCTCAATAAGTAACATAGAATTGATATGAAATCATCTAGAATTCTAGATTATAGACATTAAGCTAATAATTTATAATCTCGCTTATAGTTTGGCAAAAATTCGAGTAAGAAAGCTACTTCTGGATAGTCAAAAGATTATTACTCATCATCAAAATAGTCAACATGCCCACCCGGACTGAACTTGCCCTGTAGGAGGACTTTTAAACATTTCTTAGCTGTAATCTCTGGCTTAAGCAGAGCACCTTGGGTCTTGAATGACATGAACACATCTCTCAAATTATCATTCACTGTTTCAGCCAAGACGTAGTCGATCATAGAAGTTTCGACAGGCCCAGGAGAATAATTCAGCACTCTAATGTGCTTTTTCTCTTCAGCCAGCACTTTGAAATACATCTCCCTTGCAGCCTTACCGGTGCAGTAACTGGCCATACCGCTCATTGGCTTAATTGCACATAGAGATGTCACATTCACAATTATAACTCTATCTTCAATCTCTTCAAATACCTTAAGGAATTGAGTGTTTAGGGTAATAACATTAAATACATTCAGATCATAATACTTTCTCATTTCCTCTACATTTTCCATGCGTTCCGTCTCCACTGATAGGTTGCCTAGAGATCCAACATTGTGGAAGATCACACTAGAGGCAAAGTCTGTCACTTTATATCCTTGTAAGGAACGCTTTATCACATCCAACATCTCTGAAGCTGTTGCTTTGGACAGGTCCATGGATTCATACACAATTTTTATGTTGGAAGATTTGCAGAGTTCAGCTGTTTTAGCCAGTTCTATTTTGTTACGTGCCAGTAACAACATTAAGGATTTTGGACCAAGGTGTTTTGCTAGTTCAACTGCAATTGCCCTCCCAATACCTTGGGAGGCCCCTGTGAGTAAACAGTAGGTTCCTCCCGACAAGTCAATATTAGAAATTGATGCGGATGCCATGGCTACTTACAATAGTCTATTGTTAATTCAGAAGTTACTCCTGCAACAGTTTCTCAGCTTCAGTGTCCCCAACAACAGGATCTAGGTCACAGCCCTCTCGCATCAACCGGTCAATACAGTCAGCCCTGTAAGCTGCTAGGTTGTCAACAACCTTGTTCTTAGATCTGATAGCCTTGAGTTTTCGCTCTGAAAAGGAGTATACATTGCACTTAGAAATTGATAAAACTAATTTTTATGTTCTATTCTTTAAAAAAAAGAGTTATTAAGTATTAATTTTGAATAATAAAATTACCACAAAAACTAAAGAGAAGGAACTATAATTATTTATTATTCACAAGACACCTAGTGCCACTTAGTAAGTGTGCGCGAGCGCGACCTTAGAACAGTAACGTACAACCGCCCGTCTAGTAGTGAATGTGCACATAAGTCTCGAAACAGCCAGTTGAGCCAGTCAGCCACAGAAATCACAATAGGTATAAATATTTCGTAACCGCAAGACTGCCCAACATCATATTGTGTAACAAATATCCGTTCGTCAATGTAACCAATCAACAGCCATCAAAATGTGATTAAAACTCGTTATCAAATTACCTAAAATAGCAAGATACTGTGCAGAGTCCGACAGCTTCTCGCACTCGGAAATTGGCTGGAAATTATCTTCAAACTCCGAAACAACCTCAGAATTACCAACTTCACTGCCCCAAGGATCCATCAAACTGCAAATAATACGAAAAAATTGCAGTTGTAAGTACAATAATATTTACTTACGCTGTCATAATTTGATACTATTTAATTTCGCAACTTGAATTTAGGTCAAACAGAAAAAAGTTAACAATACTACTTACTTTAACGTAGGCTGAACGCCTAATTATTCATTTACGATGGTGGAAAAGATTTTGTACAAAAAATTATAGGTACAAATTCAAGATTTCTGAGAAACCAGAAGGCAGAAATCCGATGACAATCAAAATCAAATCAAATCAATGACATATCTTTTAGAATGCCTTTCCAAGCACGCCCAAGTAAAAACACAATTTTATACATTTAAGATTCATGTATATAATATGGTTTTTAATTTGTTTTTAATGGTTTTTCGATACATTTATAATTATTTGCATAGTCCTGGTTTACATTCCTTTATAATTTATATTTTTAAATTCTTAGACATTCTAATGAGGAACTTTTAACATTTATTGTATTGATCCAAAGAAATATAAATGTCCCACAACACAGAACTGTTACCTGGAACGCGATAAAAACTTCCAAAGACAATTCGAACAGAATCATTTTCTTTACTGCCAGTGCAAAAAGAGCTTCATGGAAAAATATTAATGTCTTTTGTAATTTACTCATTGAAAATTGGGAACTATAAGAAAGCGTCATTTATATACATATTAAGATATCAATATTAATATTATTTTAGTTTTACAATAATTAAAAATCGGTACAAAGGCCTCTGAAGTCATGCCAAAATGTTCCATAAAAAAGAATTAAGATGGCGGGAAATATGATTAAACATTAATTTATGTGAAAGGAAAAAAAATATGGATATTTATTTATGATCATTTTTAAATATTTCGTGAAGTAATTATACAAATACAATACATATTATCCATACCGTTACGCTTACACGAGTTGTCAAATAGAGGCTATGTTCCAATTTCGTAAGGTTTCAGGCAGGTTTCCACGTCTTTATCATTTATGTTATTCAGATCAGTTCATTTAAGTTTTATTCCTTCTTACTCAGCCACCAACAAATATTTTATGAAGAACTAGCTGTTGCCCGCGGTTTCACTCACATCCCAAAGGAATTTTTGAAACAAAGTGAAGCCTCAGGATGCAATATATCTCCATGCCGAATATCGCAATTGAAAGAACTTTACAAACAACATTGTTTTTTTGTATTTTTAATAGAAGGTAGGTGATGTACAAATGTTATTCTATCCTCAGATAAAGGAATATATTCTATCGTACACATGGCTACAGCTCAACATATACAAATCCAGTTTAAGCTGATCTCGCATTCTATACAATGCGCATACAATTAGAAGCCAGCGTAAACTGGTTTTGTATAGCTTGTTGTGTAGCCGTGCGTACCTAAATATTAGAGATTATAATAACGTATGGTATTTTAGAGTTTATCGATTACATAGAAATAAATCTTCCCCCTTTTAGTATTAGTAGAATAATAAAGATATACTAGGCATAAAGATTTTTCCTAGAGATTTTCCGTCCAGGGGCCGTATTACCACGTATTAATGCCATCATTTTTAGGTTGTGAGAGAGGGATGCCGCTCTACAGGTTAAATAGTGGCGTCCCTCTTTCACAACGTAAAAATGATGGCATTAATACGTCGTAATACGGCCCCAGGTCTCTCCTCCGTGGTCCAGTAGCCCGATTCACGTAATTAAAACCGTAGCAATGTCGCAGCGACCTAATCGTTGAAACAGTTTTCCAGTGTTATGTGACTACTGTCAAGCCAAAGTTTTAGAAAAGTTCTCGCCCAACGAACATGTGTGAATACGGTTCAACGCTTTTTCAATAGGACAACGTCTAAATCAATCTGATCGACGGATATGAATATGATATAATCTGTTTCAACGATTAAGTCGCTGCGACATCGCTACGGTTATATTACGTGAATCGGGCTACTGTAGCCCGATTCACGTAATATAACCGACAGGTGAACTATCATAGTTTTCGATACAGCCAATTTTTCTAAGGTGGTCAAGAGATTTCTAGAGTATGTAAGCTTTGCTGTCCTGTTTTTATGGATACCTTCCTACCTGTAGGTAGAATTACTAACAGAAACGGCACGACTGGTGAAGTACTACTCTCCCACAGAATATCGATGTCAAGTAGTATTATGCATACTGTTGCGTTTCGTACGTTGAGTGTGGAGCGCCGGAGGCCCAATTCCTCCCTCAGCCCCCTTGGTTCTTGTTTCCTCCTTCACCTGCATTTTCCTTGGCTATACAACTGGAGGTACGCATGGCTACACATCAAGCTATAAGAAACCAGTTTAAGCTGGCCTCTTACTGTATGGGAAGCCTATACAATGCGAGATCAATTTAAAATGGATTTGTATAGGTTGACCTGTAGCCGTGGGTACATAAGAGTAATAACCTACTAGGCTATTACCTACTAATAGCCAAAGACTAATAGCCCACGTATAACGCGTACTACGAGTGCTACTACAACAATAGTAAAGTACAGACTGTACTATCTCATGTGCTTCAAGTACGAAACCGTTAGAACTAAAGAGGTAGGTCGTAGGAGGTATTGTTCGTAGGGCCTGTGGTAGGGCCGTCAATGTGTTCCCATAAATAATTGATATTTCAATATGATATTTTATTATAATAATTGATATTTTATAGAGTGCCGATGACAATGACTGCCATGGACAATTTTTCTGTCCCTTTATTGGGTTTGCGGTCCGTGCGTGTGCTGCTGGGCATTAAGAGCATAGCTGGGACTTTATGATTAAATCCATTGCGATAAAGTTGAAGTTTGATTACCTACCATCTGTATAATTTATAGACACAAAATATTAATGTTGTTTAGAAAATGGAATGTATTAATTAAGGAATAAGGTTGGGTTTTGCATGGATGATATTTGTAGCGATAGCAGTTTTCACGGAGCTCTGTGAGCGAGCGGAGTAGACGACGCAGCTGCCCCGCCAACCCCGCACCCCGCACCGCGCCGCCCCGCGCGTCTCGCACGCCCCGTGTGTGTCGCGGCACCAAAGAGTATACACATTTACAGATAGGTGATTTGTTTGGACTTTTTTATTTACCCCTCAGATCGAATTATTTGATCTGAGATTTACCCATAATCTGGATCGGTTTTGATTTCGGTTAAACATGAAATAGGTCGCTTCTGCGATAGTATGTTTGTAGACTTTGATTCTAATAATCGATCTATCGAAAGCTAAAAAAAGCTTACGGAGAGGTTTATTATTGTACGCACGGCTACACATCAAGCTATACAAAACCAGTTTACGCTGGCCTCTTATAGTATGAGAAGCCTAAACAATGCGAGATCAGCTTAAACTGGATTTGTATAGGTTGACCTGCAGCCGTGTGTACACCCACAGTTTGCGGTTATGTTTAATCCCATGTAATAAGGGACGAGCTTATTTATTATAGGCACAAACACAAACTCTGATCTCCTACTGAGAATTTTATAGAAGGAGAAAAGGAGAAGGACGGTGATTGAGTGAGGAATTTGGCCTGGGCGGCGCACCATACTCACTTAGTGAAATGCAACAGTACAATTTCCTCGAAATAACTCCTGCTTGACTGAAGTTAGTTGTTCCGAACGCTGTTCTAGTAAAATCGTTTAATTAAATGTTTTTATACACAAATATCGAAATTAGCAAAGACAAAAATTTGAAATGTGAAAGTTGTGAAACATAATATATATAACCCCGATTGTCTTTACACCTACTCTTTCCATTAAAATTTACCATTGCTGAAGCACTTGCGCTCTTTAGGGTAGGCGTACGTACGTTCAGCAGTGGCTGGCGGCGGCAATAGGCTGATAATTTATGATGATGATGATGAGCACTTGCGGACAACTTCAGACAGGCTTAGTTATTTCGAACAAACTGTATTGATACTGCTACTTCACGTCGATATTCAGTAGGATGGTAGTACTTCTCCGGTGGTGTCGTCCTTTTCATTCTGGCATGTAAGTATACCAGCGAGACAATACTAGCAATAATTTTACGATATAAAACCGGTTTTTAAGGATGTCTGTGCCTGTAAATGTCATGATTATTCTTCTCATTCCGATATTTTTGCCCAAAAAGCCTCATCA
>OY292529.1:1935450-2204285 GCA_958496365.1 Subacronicta megacephala | reverse complement strand
AAGAAGAGATAGACAGATACATCAGAGAGCAAATAGACGTGGCGGGTGAGGCGATCAGTATAGCCGTCCGCAACAAGATATCCAATGGAGACAATATACTCACTTACGGATGGTACGCCATTAATTTCATTGTATTTCAATGGTTCAGTTGATACTTTATTTTAAATGTCCTTTAAATAATAATCATGATCTCACAATACTGGGACAAAATTTTCTGTCAGTCAGGTCAGTCAGGTTCAAAGACCAGGGCCCACTATCGCATGGTATGGCAAAGAATCCTTCGGCAAACCTACGCAGACGCACTGACGGCGATTATTGTAGAGAAGTTTTCAGGCATGCCGAGGTGTGCTAAGGATTGCCAACGCCATTGGTCCCTAGTTTAAATTTATTTAGAACAGCGGCAACGTTACAAGCGAACAGTCGTATTCATAATGTTAGATTGGGATCTAGCTTATTGCTATTCTTGCTGATGAAAGAGAATGAAACAGCCAGAAAGGCGAAACTAGCCGTGGTATGCGTCCTTAGGTATGCCTTATGCTGCCGAAGACTTCCGAGGTATGCCGAGTTGTACCTTGACAGTCTGGACCTGCCATACTGTGCCGATAGTGAGCGCAGGGCCTAAACCTTTATTACAGGTAGTTTTAACTTATCAAAAACTTCGGACTAAGTAAAAACGCTCCTTGCTGTATGATTCGTTATATTCGCACGACAAATACAGTGGTCGAATATGGTCGAACTACATCAGCTCACTTCCTAATTAAAGTTCTAACATACATTGTCAGCTCATCTCTGATCGAGCGTATTCTCCGCGACGCTTGGTCGGCGGGCGTTAACTTCCGCACCGTGGTGGTCGGCAACCGTGTCCAGCCGGCCGCCGCACACATGCTGCGGAGGCTGGTCGCTCACGGGCTGCCCTGCACATACGTCGACATCACCTCGCTTGGCTTCGTTATGAAAACGGTCAGTAACTTTGTTTTTTTTTTTTTAATCTTACTAGCAATGCGGGTTACACATTACTAGTATTCTTGTTAACCCCTCGTACTAAGCTAAATGCTTGTGTTACGAGTGGGTTTTTGTTTCGTCGGTAGTACAATGGGTGGGGTTCGAACCGGCAACCACATGATCGCAAGTCGTCGGACTTGGCGAACTTGGTAGCCTAATGGCGAGGGCGTAAATTTGTTATTTGTGGTTGTTTTAAAATTAATGCTATGTATGGTCTATTGTTCCGTGTGATTTTATCTGTAATTATATCACTATCCCAGTATAATTTATCTATGTTGTTATTTACATTTTTTGGCTTATATTTATAACATTGTCTTATTGTATCTATTAAATTATATTTTTTAGCTATCTGTAGGTATATTTCTTTATAGTGTCTATCTGTGTACTGTATTTGCTAAGAATGGACATCCTCTTGTCATATGATCTATAGTTTCTTGTTGGGAGCTACATCTATCTGACATTACATTCAAACAGCGTAACATAAAGATTTAATATTACTTAGTAAGAAAAGGTTTGTAATAAAGTCTACAGACTTCGTTAATGTGGGTCTAGTATTGACTTACAGCTCCCTTCATAAACCTGTCTTTACTTAGAATTGCTCTGTAATTCGTTTGTACTTGGCTGTCATTACCCCTTTTTGATTATCAGAACGAGACAAATAAATTTTAACTTACTAACGCAAACGCAATGAATTCAAACACTTTTCTTTCAACTGTAACTTCCATTGTTTTCGTAGAATCAAAAAAAATTGTGCATAGCGGACCTTTTTAGTAGGTATCTTTTGAGTCGAGCATAGCGAAACTAGAGCATAGCGGTACTAACCGGTTAAAAATGTCAAATTTATAATAATAAATAATATTTAATATCTATTATTATAAATAACAAATATTATTAGTATTATTAACGAGTACTTAGTATTAGCATACTACTTGTTAATACTAATAATATTTTTTATTTATATAACTATAAGGTAGCCCTTATAGTTTCTGAAACTTTATAATGAATCAGTGAGTGAGTGATATTACGCTGTAATATAATTTTTCATTTTTGATTAAAAGGCTATATTAATCTAAACAAGTTGTTTTGTTTTCACCAACAGTATTGTTGGTGAAATGACTTTTTTGTAAGGTTAATAATGACTCATTCGTCATCTGCTTATCAGCTTTTAATTTTTAAAGGATATTCAACATAAAAGAGAAAAGTATCTGGTGCCGCGAAATTTTACGGCGCATGCGGATTTGTTTGAGAAATAACACATAACTTGATATCTTCTAAATTACAGATATAGATTATATTATACGAGACTTGGCTCTGTTTACAAAAATATTTTTAATATGTTAAAATTACTGTTATGTGTACAATTGAGAGCTAACGAGTAGGTCATGAAGTCTTCAAATATTGTAAGTTTCTTATCTGTACTCTCCCCTGATGGGAGCATCAAGCATCTGAAAATCTTAGAGATGCCGTTTTTTTATGATTTATGTCGTAAAAGCTTTCTATGACTTTTAGTGCATTACCCTTTCTATTCATAGCTGCTTTTATTATGAAATTCAATAAAAAAATACGGATTGTTCTAGAAGTGAATAGGTAGGTACTTATTTTTATTAAATGCAATTTCCAATCGTTACGCGTCATTCTATTTTACAAATCAAAGAAAATAAGTACAATACAATAAAAAACCTTAAACCTTAAGTACGTATGGTGATGTACACTGAGCGGTCGCAGTGTACATCACCATACGTACTTAAGTAAATACCTAAATTTTATTATGTAAGTACTTAGGTATTCTGTATTAAATGCAATTAGGAACTTTACTGCTGCTGATTGTGTCATCAATACGACGGTTTATCATAATTTTACAATGAAAATTGCATTTAGGTAGGTACTTATGTAGGGACTTACATATCCAGATTGTTTTATTCGAATAAGTCAAAATTTACAAGGTAAGTACCTACTTAGGATCAAAACAAAATATTTTGTACGAAGTAGGTATCTATTGAAATGAAAAACAAATTTTCGTACAACTTATTGCTCTAATATTGAAATCCCTTATTAATGGTAATACTATAGAAATAAATAGGTAGGTAGGTAGGTACTAAGTTACTTTCTCATTAGGTAGGCAATTGAATAAAAAAATAAAAAATAGATGGTATTTGCTATAATTAATCTTACAACGAAATAATTGACCTAATAATAAATTTGAACGAACGAACAAGGTACGAAAAAAAAACGCTTTCATAATTTCATTACTTTAGAATTGGACCCAACAACGAGAATAAGCGCGCGGGTGGTTGCGAGGGCGCGCGGGACAAGGGCCGCCCGCTCGCATCGCAGGCGATAGGGACAACAACACAAAAACCAATACCTAAACTGCGTGCGCGCTGTCGAGGTACACTCCTCTTAAGTAATATTAGCCAGTGTGCTGCCGAGCCGCCGCGTCTCTTGCTGTGTTTATGGGGCAAAGGGTATTTTTTGTTACTGTCTACTAAAAGGTCCAAATAATGGCAGAGTGAATTATGGAATTTGTTTAGGTTTGGTGAATAGTTTTAAGTCTAAATTAAAAATGAGTTTTCATATCATCGGGCTCTAAAACTGTACTTAAGTTTGTCATGCAAGATGAAATATTGTATGCTTTGCTTTGCAAAAAAAGGATAAGGTTTGATGTTAGCCGTGAGTTCGTATACATCGGTTTAGAACTACCTATTACATTTTTTCAACATTGTGCTGAAATATTTTCTTATCAGAGAACATAATAAACGCCATCGTCCCGCAAACATTTCCTTGTAAGTTATATCAGATATGGGTGTGGCCCGCAATTAAAACTCCTTACTTACTGCTTGCTATAGCTTAGTCAATTTTAAAGCCTTTTGCTTGTATCACGAAATAAATATACATAACCACCTGTGTAATGTGGTGCCGCAGGACGCATAAGTTCTACAATCAAAGACATTTAAATCTTTTAAGTCTTGAACTTTATGGATACTGACCGGAGAAAACCACAAAAATGAAGACGTGGAAGATAATGTGGGAGACCTTGCCTAGCAAGTATAGTAGTAGACAGTATTTTATTTTTATTATTTTTTTTTTTATAAAAAAAAAAGCTTACTAGCAATGTAGGTCACACATTACTAGTATTCTTGTTAACCCCTCGTGCTAAGCTAAATGCTTGTGTTACGAGTGGGTTCACGTCGGTAGTGCAATGGGTGGGGTTCGAACCGGCAACCATATGATCGCAAGTCCGACGCCCTAGCCATTAGGCTACCGACGCTTCATATACATTAAAAAAGTCTTAACACATAAATTATTTCACATTCAACCATACGTACAAAGGAAACTGAAAATAATACATCTCTTACTTATTGCAGTTGTATACGTCAAGAAATTCGCAAGGGTTTTAAGGTGTTCATGGTTAGTGCACTATAAAACATTGCCAACATTTGCGAATTTTACGGTAAATTAATCGACAAACGTTATGAAAAAAGAAGAATTGTAGTTACTGTCATATTATTGTACCAGCTATCTCTTTCTAACTTTGCTCAAGATGTTTGGTCGGCTCTATACTGATGATGAACATTTGCGAAATACACAGATATTCATACCAACTGAATTAGTTCACTACAGTTCCATAAATGGCGAGTGAAAGTTCCAGTCTCGGAAGAGAAAAGACCCCACAATAGCCTGAAAAACATTGTATTGTATGTTTCAACTCGAGTTATGAACTTTTTGTTCCCAACAGTTGTAAGAAATGACTGTAGTTTTATACGCGTACGTATAGTTTGTCTAGGAAGCAGTATTTAAGGTCTGTCTGAAGAAGGTCTGAAAACGCCAAGGCTAACAAAGACGAGAATTTGGCAATCAGTGACAAAATAGTGGATGTTACGCAGAACGTCAAATGTCAATCTCACGCAAATATACCGAATGTCAAACATAATGTCAAATAGACACGCGGTAAGCACAGTGCACTTAAAAAGATGTCCCTCAGTTTTTTTATCGGCGGCTGCACAAAGAAGATAGGTTAACTATTTACTTATTATTTTTATGCAATAGTATCAACAGAAATCAAATTGATTAGTCGAAAACCGTTTTGTCACCAGTCTGTATTAAAATGGCATTCTGCGGTCGTTTTATTCGACGTCGATGTGCCTGGGAGAGTTAATCTGAATAAAGAAGCGAAGTTTCTTGAATCTTTGTGTGGTGTTTTGTCGCTGTTAGATACACTCGCTACAAAGTACTCTGAATGTCAAGCAAAGTGAACGGTGCCGCGCCTGCCGCGAGCGCCAATCATAGCCCTCAGCCAACTCACCTTACCTTCGGCCATCGTATTCAATGTTCTGCGATCTGCATTTTGTAATTATCGAGTTGGATGAACGGTACTGATTGAACTACGCGAATGTTTTCTATTTGCTTGTTCAAACAATATATAAATATAGTAACTGCAGTGGTAGTGTTTCCCTTAAGTACATGTCTACATGCCAGCATGAATGGGTCGACATGATCGGGGAAGTACTACCATCCCACGTAATATCGACGTTAAGTAGCAGTATGCATACTATTGCGTTTCGTACGGTGAGTGTGGAGCGCCGGAGTCCCAATTCCTTCCTCAGTCCCCTTCCTTCTCCTTTTCTCCGTCCTCTCCCTGCTCCTTAAATAGACTCGGAAACGCATCTGCAACTCCTTTGGTATTGCAGATGTCCATGACGATGACTACTTACGACGTGACGTGGCTCGCTTGTTTGCCGAATTATCCCATAAAAAGAACCTTAGTGACACAATCAGATTATTATTACAGCGTGATGAAATCTACATAATCATCATATTCCCTTGCAAATCGCGATGTCACCCAAGGACTTTCTCATATTCCGCAAGTCTGCAGTCCTCATACGCCAGCGTGGTGAACTATGGTCTGTTAATCCTATAAGAGAAGAAAATAAAGTTAAGCAGTGGGACAGTCAAGGGTAAGGTCCCGCAAAGTAGATATTAATGTCAACAAAAAAAAAAACTAAATTACCTATAGTGTGTGTAGTTTTGCATAAGAACAAACAGCAAATTTTCCCCAAGAATTAATCGTTCCACGGAAGCTATAAACGAACTATTTTGACGTGTGTGCGTGTAGTTCCAGTAACTTCTAATTGTTGTTACGCCAGCTTAAATATTCTGGGAGAACTAGTGGCTTATAAAAAAGTTTCTATTCCGAACAAAATTGTCGCCTAATCTTCAAACAACCTCGCAATTGTAGGGATTTTTGTCCGGTCGGCTTAGCGCCTCAACTGCGGTGGTATTTTCCTGTCCCTAAAACGCGCGCGTGTAAGTAATTGACGTTACCCCCCCCCCCATTCCCTTCCTCCGGAATTGACGAGCCCACCCTGGGACGGGAACTGAGGTAGTAAACTGTCTTGAACTCAATTTGAAGTCTTCAAGATCTAAGGCATTTTGCTTGAGCGTAAGCACGCGATACGTTGTTCTGATTTCAATCGTATTGAAGAGGCCACTAATCCTCGTTTTTATTTAAAAACTGTTCAAATAATGTGATAGTTCTTTCTTTCAAACGAGATCGCAGTAGTTTTTCGTCAACAACATAATTACGAGTCCCCCATGGAGGGCGGCCAGTTTGTTCTTTTCGATTAAAACCGACTCGAGTCATTCTGGTCGGATGAAAAGAACCGAAGCCGTATCCAAGTCACAAAACAAACTCAAAAACCCAGACTCGGAACAATACCTTCTTACAAATCATCCATCCATCCGCAACCCGTTTACCCAATCGATGAGCCTTTTGGATCTCATAACTAATTGTATCCTTAATTAAGTGACTCCTGTAAAATCTTATTGTGAAATAAAATTATACTTATACTTTAGGTACGCCAAAGGTGAGCTCTCGGAGCAGAAAGACCAGTAGTTAAGTGTCTCACCGTTATTACTTTTGGTCATATCATTATGCTGAGTATATTCGGTATTGTTGACTGACGCGCTATTAAGAATATCAAAAGAATCTGAATATACAGCTGATTGTATTCATTGTTTTTTTTATTATTATCAGGGTTAATGTCATTATCATTGTTTCTTTTTTATCTTACGTCACAATACTAAAGTTGATAACTCGTCATGCCTACCTATATTACCTACTCGTATTTGTGAGGTAACTGTGTTGATAAATAAAACATTTTAGTGTTCGTATAAAGTAATTACGTTCACCATGAACGTACATTTTGTTATCTCTTATCTAAATATGTAACACTATAGTATTTTACAACGTAATGCGCATAGTGGTTTCCCACACGGCCGAGGTCAAAATCATATGTCATGTTGAACGAAAGTTATTCAAAGAATTTCGTCTAAATATATTTTTTTTTACTTTTTCTCTCCTAATCAAGTGTTTTTTTTTTACTACAAACAAAAATTCTTCCACTAGAAACCTCTACGAACCTACCGCAGTAACTTTTAACGTTTGTAGTAATCGTACATCCTTTTGAATGAAAGTTATTCAACAAATATCATCTAAATATTTTTTTTTATTTTCTCTCTCCTTATCAAGTGATTTTCTTGACAAAAATAAAAAAATCTTCCACTACAAATCTCTACGCACCGACCACAGTAACTTTTATTGTTTGTAGTAATCGTATATCATGTTGAACGAAAGTTATTCAAAGAATTTCGTCCAAATATATATTTTTTTACTTTTTCCCTCCTAATCAAGTGTTTTTTTTTACTACAAACAAAAATTCTTCCACTACAAACCTCTACGAACCTACCGCAGTAACTTTTAACGTTTGTAGTAATCGTACATCCTTTTGAATGAAAGTTATTCAACAAATATCATCTAAATATATATTTTTTTTACTTTTTCTCTCCTAATCAAGTGTTTTTTTTACTAAAATAAAAAAATCTTCCACTACAAATCTCTACGCACCTACCACAGTAACTTTTATTGTTTGTAGTAATCGTATATCATGTTGAACGAAAGTTATTCAAAGAATTTCGTCCAAATATATATTTTTTTACTTTTTCCCTCCTAATCAAGTGTTTTTTTTTACTACAAACAAAAATTCTTCCACTACAAACCTCTACGAACCTACCGCAGTAACTTTTAACGTTTGTAGTAATCGTACATCCTTTTGAATGAAAGTTATTCAACAAATATCATCTAAATATATATTTTTTTTACTTTTTCTCTCCTAATCAAGTGTTTTTTTTACTAAAATAAAAAAATCTTCCACTACAAATCTCTACGCACCTACCACAGTAACTTTTATTGTTTGTAGTAATCGTATATCATGTTGAACGAAAGTTATTCAAAGAATTTCGTCCAAATATATATTTTTTTACTTTTTCTCTCCTAGTCAAGTGTTTTTTTACTACAATCAAAAATTCTTCCACTACAAAACTTTACGAATCTCCCGCAGTAACTTTTAATGTTTTTAGTAATCATATGTCATGTTGAACGAAAGTTATTCAAAAAATATCATCTAAAAATATATTTTTTTACTTTTTCCCTCCTAATCAAGTGTTTTTTTTACTACATTCGAAAATTCTTCCACTACAAACCTCTACGAACATCCCGCAGTAACTTTTAACGTTTGTAGTAATCGTTCATCCTTTTGAATGAAAGTTATTTCAAAAATATCGGCCAGATATATTATTTTTTACTTTTTCTCTTATAATCACGTGTTTTCTTTACTACAAACAATTTTTTTTCCACTACAAACCTCTACGAACCTCCCGCAGTAACTTTTAACGTTTGTAGTAATCATATGTCATGTTGAACGAAAGTTATTCAACAAATATCATCTAAATTTTTTTTTTCTCCTAATCATGTGTTTTTTTACTAAAATAAAAAATTCTTCCACTACAAACCTCTACGCACCTACCGCAGTAACTTTTATTGTTTGTAGTAATCGTATATCATGTTGAATGAAAGTTATTCAAAAAATATCGTCTAGATATATAATTTTTTACTTTTTCTGTTATAATCTAGTGTTTTTTTACTACAATCAAAAATAATTCCACTACAAACCTCTACGAACCTCCCGCAGTCAATTTTAACGTTTCTAGTAATCGTGTACGCCTCGAGAACAAATAAATTTGTTAGAAAGAATACTCCAAAACAAAAATATTTTTTTAAAAATTTCTGTTTTACTACAAACGAATAAAATTGCACTACAATCCACTACTAACGATTATTCAACAGAATCAATCGAAAAAAGTTGGATTTTTTAATTTGGGGGGATAACATTTTTTATTTTTTTTTTATTTTTTTTTAGAATTACTACAAACGAAAAAAGTTTTACTACTATCCACTACTTACCAAACTCTTTTGAAAAACACAATCACAGTTTTTTTTTTGCGATGTCGGGTGCCAAGTTCACAAAGCCCAGATAGTCTCATGCTTGGCGGTTTAATAACCTACCTACCTACCTATTTCTTTTCTAGAATTTGGTTATCAGGATCATTCTCTGAACTATCCACTCCATGAACCCTGATGTTAAAACTACTATGATAGACCCATTAAGTTAAAGTACAATACCTGTAAGTTTATGGATTGAATGAACCAGTCCATTATCATCAAATTTGAACTCAATCTCATAAAACTATGGCAGGAAGGAAAGAAATGTTTATTTCATTAGGTAGAATGTGTTAGTATTTTATTGCCTGCACAATCGATGTAAAACGCTAAACAAAACTAAGGCTCATTGTTGTTATTCAGGGGGCGAAAACTGACACTTCCATAGATATGTCATTGGAGCTTAACATACATATAGAGATTATTATCGCCTATCTATTTGTATTGCAACTGTATCTCGGTAGATATGGTTATTAGAGTTAGGATTTTCACATTACTTGTATGAACCTAAGGTAGTTAAAATCTTATCACTAGAAAAAATATATCTGTTGACTAATTTGTTGTTGAAAGAAAGAAAGAAAGAAAGAAAATGTGTTTATTGGCACAAAAACTAATAGCATACGTAAAACCTTAACTATAGTTACTTAAAACTAACAAACTAACAAGATAAATGCCTTTATATAGTACCTAATTGTGCCAAAAGGGCCACAGCTCAGCATTATGTCAGTGATGCTAGGTACCACTTTATGTTGAGATAAACCACTAAACTACTTCAGTCATTAGGTACGTAACCATTGTTAATATTATGCAAATACAATAATATTTTACGTAACAAGCTATAAGTTTTTGTATTACACATAAACTCATATTTAATTAAAATAATCATTACAATAACCAGGTATTTCCGTAATTAATGTACAAAATGAAACACGTGTTTCTTTATGACGTACAAGATGAATGGTTGATTTTTCAATTATTCATGTTTTGCGTGAAAGCTTTTTACAAAACGATGGATAATCACTAATTTATGTATAATCGACTTGTTACCGAATGTTGTAGACTTTGCTATTCATATTAATCGCAAGGATTTCCTTCCTTATGGTCAGATGACCTAGTTTAGTACCTATAAAACACAAAAAAACTACGAATATGGCACAATCCAGACCTTTGCCCAATTTTGCGACAAAACTTAACATTATTCCGGTAATGTTTGCTTTCTGCCTGTCCTCTACAACACTGTCTTACGTTTTGTCTTAAAATGACGTCTATAAATGATCGGGAGTTTTAAAAAAACATGAATTGTTAGAAAGATATTATTAATTTCAATTAAATATAAGCGTAGTAAAAGAAAGAAAGAAATTAATAATATCATTAGCTATTTATTAGCACAGCCCTTTAAGTGTCGTCTATTGCCTTAATATAGCAAGTAAAGGATTTTCCCTAGTACCAAAATTGACACTTCGCCGCTGGGGGACGAAAGATAAACTGAATCGTATTCATTCTCCTTTTCTCTTCTCATAATTTACAACCGCTACTGAATGACGTCAGGCACCCCACCCTATCGGCTATTGCCACGTGCGCCAACCCGAGTATTTAACATACACATAACACAACTTTGTCTCATAATAACTACACCTGGCTAGTTCCTTTTTTTGCGGTGCTGAAAATCCTCATTATGTCGTCTGCCGCATAGAAAAACGGCAAGGTATGTCGGACGTACCGACTAAATATCTCACTAGCCTTCCCCTGCAGTATAGTCATAAAGTAAGTAAATAATTTATTGCCAAAAATAAGTTTAAGAAAAAGTAGTCCATGGTATTCGTAACATTCGCCACGCCACGACCGTCACCAACGCGGTGGTGTTGTACCCCTTCAAACGGTTTGAAGCTCATCCTACTCGGAGGGGCGCTACCTACTAGTTTTATTATCAGGACGGGCGGGGTGGACTCCCCAAGTAAGGTTCGTTCCTTGCTCGAACAGTGAGTGTGGGAGTGAGCTGTTCTCTGCGATCAATTATTTTCTGTAACAACTCAAAAAAATGTATATTTCCTTCCTGATCAATTATAAACGTAGGGCCTTCTAAACTACGGTATAGTCCTGCTAACAGAATGAATGACGGGAAGTTTGGCCAATTGTTTAAACTACGTAAATTGCTCAATTTAAAGAAGACAGTCAGCTCATCTGTCTTTTGCTTGTTCCAGCTAATTCATTACTTAACCACTTCTCAGGATCTTTGAGTTTGTCTTGTCCCATTTGAAGGTAGTCTTACTTCTTAGGCTTATATGGATGGGTCAGCTTATACGTAATTGTACTGAGCTGCTCCTGTCATTCGTCAATGATTGATGCTAATTAGTAACAGTTTTTATGCAGACGTAAGATAAGGGCCGCCAGGAAGATCATTATTGAGTAATTCGTCGTAGTTCATATTTAGAATTTCTAGCCGACCTTTTAGTAGTTTTCAAATGTGATGTATGATGGATGGAAGGTCATTAATGAAAGGGAATTAACGTATATTGGTGAGGTTCTTCGAAAAGGTCAGGTGCGTAGTAATCGCAACCGGCGCTTGGTATGACTAGATCTAATAAATGTGCACGAAGCAAAATGTATGCTATAACTTTAGCAAATGGTGTTTTGTAGTTTCGGCCTACCTCTATCACAAAAAGACGTGAGTGTATGTTTGAATTAAGTTAGCCATGATTTATCGAAAGCGACTTCTACAACTGCTCTGTAGCGATCCAGTGCTCAGACCGTAAGGCAAATTAAAGCGCGATATTATGGGCCATTATATTCTTTATTGCCCCCAAAGATACCGATTACATAAAGCCTATAATTTCGAACCCGATACCTTTGATATTACGGTAGCAAATTACGATTCAATGGCTTCCATCAGCGATACAGAAACGAGTTACGGTTATCTTAAGTAGCTGTAACTGTTTTGCAGGTATCAAGGGCAGACATGGTGGCATTACCATTACACTAAATACATATATAATGGAACGGTATATCCGTCTGGAAGGACCAAAACTAAAAAAAGGAAATTTTAAACTCCATGTATCCGTATAATCATTAACATACTTAATTATTGGTTATCTCAAAAATACCATCACACCATCTACCTATGCAATTATTTGTCCCCCAAGACCGCAACACACCCCTCGGGATTACCAATGTATTTTCAAAAGCCGTGGTAAACAATGGCCGTCTCGTTTTACACACGGTCTGCGTTCCACTCAGGCGCAGGGTGTAATTACGCGAGCGTGTCATGCGCAGCTCGTAAGCGACGCATGAGCGCATTATCTTTTAAGAGGATAGTATCCGCTTCGCGCCCCATACAAACGTAGTTTGGCTCTTGCTTGAATTTTAAACAATGAAAGTCATTGAAATTTTGCAGTAACAATCTTATCATTAAAATACGTGTTCATGTAATATAAAATTTCATTTCAATATACGGTTAAAAAGTTACACGAGCTCAAAGATTGGCAATTTTCGTTGAAAAACGGCCCAACTTTATGCTAGTATTTCTCGACAATGTATCAATACAGAAACATTCTGATTCGAAAGAAACCCAGATAATATAGTGAATATTTTTTTACAATATTTTTTTTTTACGTATTAACAATATTATAGGAGTAATCTCCAAAATTCGGAACATGAGAAATACGCGTGAAAATGTTGCAAATGTATTGTTGTTTCACCATGCGTCGCGGGAGCTGCGGCGGGTCGGGAGGTGAGACAACGTCCTTGAAACAACCGGCTCGCGGTGCATGTGAGCGACGCGATGAATCGAGTGTCGTGAATCTTACTTATTCCGCCGGGTGCGACTTATCGAAAGAGATATTTAGATAGTTTGATGGACAACGAGAGCTTGCGCTCGAGAGAGGTTTTATTATTAAAATATATTATACGTACATAGACTGCCTCATTAGTCTAGTGGTCCTAAGTGCGACTGCTACGCTAGAGGTCCTGGGTTCGATCCCCAGGTCGAGCAAAGTGTTATTGGGTTTTTCTATGAAATTCCCATTAGCAGCTCGGGGTCTGGATTTGTGCCCGGTTAAAGTCAATAGGCTCGCCCCCTATTACATGGGACCTAAACATACCGGCGAAATGTGGGTGTAGTACACCTCTGCCCAACCCTTCGGGGAATACAGGCGTGATGGTATGTTATTTTATGTATACCTACATAGGTAAGTAAAGATAATATACCGGCCGTAACTTACTAGACTACCTAAGGAAAAAAAATGTGTAAGATAGGTAATTTTATTGTTTTACCCGTGATAATACTATTTTATACCTAGGTATATCTTATTATTAGGTATATTGTAGGTATATAATATATTGTAAATTAGAATTACTGTTGTTTACACACCACATAGGTACCTAACTACATGTACATACGTGGGTTGATTTTATGTTACTTAGGTACTTGTCTAGTAATAATAATAATTTATTTATGGTTGCGTCGCGCGTTGGTTTTGATTTAGAAGTTACAAGAAACAGTTTGAGCCTACATCTGTAAAAAAGTTTCTTAGATTGGCAGAGGTGAAAGCAATAATTTATTGTGGGTATATTATAGATAGCATGGCAAGAAAATAAATGTATGCATGAAAATAAATGGTGAAGTGGCTAAGTAATCGGGTGCGCTATGAGTAATGTAGTATCACTAGTGGGTTCGATTCCCACACGGAGCATATATTTTTTATGGCCTAAAGGTAGTTTTCTATGTTATCTTCTTTTGTTAAAAGAGTTTGGGTTTGGTAAACGCACTAAAATCCAGAAAAATCCTAGTGTAAATAAAAAAAAAGAAGTGAAAAAAAATAAAAGTGATTTTTAGGTACTTAAGTAAGTACCTACATACGTAAAGTTTATTTAAGTCATAAGTTCTTATCCCAAGGGTTTTAGTAATATCAATGCCTAGCACAATTAGTTGTAATGTAAAGTTCACTCGTAACAAAACATTTTAATAAAAGCAGAGCCAAGTCTCATTACTCGTTTACTACATGTTGCTGGTGATTCATAATATTATATGTACATGTACGCACGGCTACACATCAAGCTTTAAACCTTTACAATGGGAGGTCAGTCTAAACTGGTTTTGTATAGCTTGATGTGTAGCCATGTGTACATAATTTTCAGTAAAGAGGAAACATTTCAAAGAGAATGTTGTGGCTGACTGCCAAAATATAAAAGAACGGTTTCAAAAAAAGACTTCCCGAAACGAGATCAAGAATTAGGGTAGGTATGATAAAATTGGATATTAGGATTATAGCAATCATCAAGTTATAAGTAAAATTATTTGTTAGCTATACATTTTATTATGATACCCCTGAGTCTCTTTCGGTTATATCGGGTTAACACAGTCATGTAACTAATTATACAAACATACGCACGCACACACACACACACACACACACTATTATTATTATTTTCTTTTCTATCTATATAGATAGTAAATAATTATTTATATTAATTATTTCGTATTTCATCTGCTAATGATATAGAATACGACAGATTATCTCAGTGTATTTCTTTCTGAGTTAGACACAGATATATCTGCTAAATTTGTTATTTGTGGTTGTTTTAAAATTAATGCTATGTATGGTCTATTGTTCCGTGTGATTTTATCTGTAATTATATCACTATCCCAGTATAATTTATCTATGTTGTTATTTACATTTTTTGGCTTATATTTATAACATTGTCTTATTGTATCTATTAAATTATATTTTTTAGCTATCTGTAGGTATATTTCTTTATAGTGTCTATCTGTGTACTGTATTTGCTAAGAATGGACATCCTCTTGTCATATGATCTATAGTTTCTTGTTGGGAGCTACATCTATCTGACATTACATTCAAACAGCGTAACATAAAGATTTAATATTACTTAGTAAGAAAAGGTTTGTAATAAAGTCTACAGACTTCGTTAATGTGGGTCTAGTATTGACTTACAGCTCCCTTCATAAACCTGTCTTTACTTAGAATTGCTCTGTAATTCGTTTGTACTTGGCTGTCATTACCCCTTTTTGATTATCAGAACGAGACAAATAAATTTTAACTTACTAACGCAAACGCAATGAATTCAAACACTTTTCTTTCAACTGTAACTTCCATTGTTTTCGTAGAATCAAAAAAAATTGTGCATAGCGGACCTTTTTAGTAGGTATCTTTTGAGTCGAGCATAGCGAAACTAGAGCATAGCGGTACTAACCGGTTAAAAATGTCAAATTTATAATAATAAATAATATTTAATATCTATTATTATAAATAACAAATATTATTAGTATTATTAACGAGTACTTAGTATTAGCATACTACTTGTTAATACTAATAATATTTTTTATTTATATAACTATAAGGTAGCCCTTATAGTTTCTGAAACTTTATAATGAATCAGTGAGTGAGTGATATTACGCTGTAATATAATTTTTCATTTTTGATTAAAAGGCTATATTAATCTAAACAAGTTGTTTTGTTTTCACCAACAGTATTGTTGGTGAAATGACTTTTTTGTAAGGTTAATAATGACTCATTCGTCATCTGCTTATCAGCTTTTAATTTTTAAAGGATATTCAACATAAAAGAGAAAAGTATCTGGTGCCGCGAAATTTTACGGCGCATGCGGATTTGTTTGAGAAATAACACATAACTTGATATCTTCTAAATTACAGATATAGATTATATTATACGAGACTTGGCTCTGTTTACAAAAATATTTTTAATATGTTAAAATTACTGTTATGTGTACAATTGAGAGCTAACGAGTAGGTCATGAAGTCTTCAAATATTGTAAGTTTCTTATCTGTACTCTCCCCTGATGGGAGCATCAAGCATCTGAAAATCTTAGAGATGCCGTTTTTTTATGATTTATGTCGTAAAAGCTTTCTATGACTTTTAGTGCATTACCCTTTCTATTCATAGCTGCTTTTATTATGAAATTCAATAAAAAAATACGGATTGTTCTAGAAGTGAATAGGTAGGTACTTATTTTTATTAAATGCAATTTCCAATCGTTACGCGTCATTCTATTTTACAAATCAAAGAAAATAAGTACAATACAATAAAAAACCTTAAACCTTAAGTACGTATGGTGATGTACACTGAGCGGTCGCAGTGTACATCACCATACGTACTTAAGTAAATACCTAAATTTTATTATGTAAGTACTTAGGTATTCTGTATTAAATGCAATTAGGAACTTTACTGCTGCTGATTGTGTCATCAATACGACGGTTTATCATAATTTTACAATGAAAATTGCATTTAGGTAGGTACTTATGTAGGGACTTACATATCCAGATTGTTTTATTCGAATAAGTCAAAATTTACAAGGTAAGTACCTACTTAGGATCAAAACAAAATATTTTGTACGAAGTAGGTATCTATTGAAATGAAAAACAAATTTTCGTACAACTTATTGCTCTAATATTGAAATCCCTTATTAATGGTAATACTATAGAAATAAATAGGTAGGTAGGTAGGTACTAAGTTACTTTCTCATTAGGTAGGCAATTGAATAAAAAAATAAAAAATAGATGGTATTTGCTATAATTAATCTTACAACGAAATAATTGACCTAATAATAAATTTGAACGAACGAACAAGGTACGAAAAAAAAACGCTTTCATAATTTCATTACTTTAGAATTGGACCCAACAACGAGAATAAGCGCGCGGGTGGTTGCGAGGGCGCGCGGGACAAGGGCCGCCCGCTCGCATCGCAGGCGATAGGGACAACAACACAAAAACCAATACCTAAACTGCGTGCGCGCTGTCGAGGTACACTCCTCTTAAGTAATATTAGCCAGTGTGCTGCCGAGCCGCCGCGTCTCTTGCTGTGTTTATGGGGCAAAGGGTATTTTTTGTTACTGTCTACTAAAAGGTCCAAATAATGGCAGAGTGAATTATGGAATTTGTTTAGGTTTGGTGAATAGTTTTAAGTCTAAATTAAAAATGAGTTTTCATATCATCGGGCTCTAAAACTGTACTTAAGTTTGTCATGCAAGATGAAATATTGTATGCTTTGCTTTGCAAAAAAAGGATAAGGTTTGATGTTAGCCGTGAGTTCGTATACATCGGTTTAGAACTACCTATTACATTTTTTCAACATTGTGCTGAAATATTTTCTTATCAGAGAACATAATAAACGCCATCGTCCCGCAAACATTTCCTTGTAAGTTATATCAGATATGGGTGTGGCCCGCAATTAAAACTCCTTACTTACTGCTTGCTATAGCTTAGTCAATTTTAAAGCCTTTTGCTTGTATCACGAAATAAATATACATAACCACCTGTGTAATGTGGTGCCGCAGGACGCATAAGTTCTACAATCAAAGACATTTAAATCTTTTAAGTCTTGAACTTTATGGATACTGACCGGAGAAAACCACAAAAATGAAGACGTGGAAGATAATGTGGGAGACCTTGCCTAGCAAGTATAGTAGTAGACAGTATTTTATTTTTATTATTTTTTTTTTTATAAAAAAAAAAGCTTACTAGCAATGTAGGTCACACATTACTAGTATTCTTGTTAACCCCTCGTGCTAAGCTAAATGCTTGTGTTACGAGTGGGTTCACGTCGGTAGTGCAATGGGTGGGGTTCGAACCGGCAACCATATGATCGCAAGTCCGACGCCCTAGCCATTAGGCTACCGACGCTTCATATACATTAAAAAAGTCTTAACACATAAATTATTTCACATTCAACCATACGTACAAAGGAAACTGAAAATAATACATCTCTTACTTATTGCAGTTGTATACGTCAAGAAATTCGCAAGGGTTTTAAGGTGTTCATGGTTAGTGCACTATAAAACATTGCCAACATTTGCGAATTTTACGGTAAATTAATCGACAAACGTTATGAAAAAAGAAGAATTGTAGTTACTGTCATATTATTGTACCAGCTATCTCTTTCTAACTTTGCTCAAGATGTTTGGTCGGCTCTATACTGATGATGAACATTTGCGAAATACACAGATATTCATACCAACTGAATTAGTTCACTACAGTTCCATAAATGGCGAGTGAAAGTTCCAGTCTCGGAAGAGAAAAGACCCCACAATAGCCTGAAAAACATTGTATTGTATGTTTCAACTCGAGTTATGAACTTTTTGTTCCCAACAGTTGTAAGAAATGACTGTAGTTTTATACGCGTACGTATAGTTTGTCTAGGAAGCAGTATTTAAGGTCTGTCTGAAGAAGGTCTGAAAACGCCAAGGCTAACAAAGACGAGAATTTGGCAATCAGTGACAAAATAGTGGATGTTACGCAGAACGTCAAATGTCAATCTCACGCAAATATACCGAATGTCAAACATAATGTCAAATAGACACGCGGTAAGCACAGTGCACTTAAAAAGATGTCCCTCAGTTTTTTTATCGGCGGCTGCACAAAGAAGATAGGTTAACTATTTACTTATTATTTTTATGCAATAGTATCAACAGAAATCAAATTGATTAGTCGAAAACCGTTTTGTCACCAGTCTGTATTAAAATGGCATTCTGCGGTCGTTTTATTCGACGTCGATGTGCCTGGGAGAGTTAATCTGAATAAAGAAGCGAAGTTTCTTGAATCTTTGTGTGGTGTTTTGTCGCTGTTAGATACACTCGCTACAAAGTACTCTGAATGTCAAGCAAAGTGAACGGTGCCGCGCCTGCCGCGAGCGCCAATCATAGCCCTCAGCCAACTCACCTTACCTTCGGCCATCGTATTCAATGTTCTGCGATCTGCATTTTGTAATTATCGAGTTGGATGAACGGTACTGATTGAACTACGCGAATGTTTTCTATTTGCTTGTTCAAACAATATATAAATATAGTAACTGCAGTGGTAGTGTTTCCCTTAAGTACATGTCTACATGCCAGCATGAATGGGTCGACATGATCGGGGAAGTACTACCATCCCACGTAATATCGACGTTAAGTAGCAGTATGCATACTATTGCGTTTCGTACGGTGAGTGTGGAGCGCCGGAGTCCCAATTCCTTCCTCAGTCCCCTTCCTTCTCCTTTTCTCCGTCCTCTCCCTGCTCCTTAAATAGACTCGGAAACGCATCTGCAACTCCTTTGGTATTGCAGATGTCCATGACGATGACTACTTACGACGTGACGTGGCTCGCTTGTTTGCCGAATTATCCCATAAAAAGAACCTTAGTGACACAATCAGATTATTATTACAGCGTGATGAAATCTACATAATCATCATATTCCCTTGCAAATCGCGATGTCACCCAAGGACTTTCTCATATTCCGCAAGTCTGCAGTCCTCATACGCCAGCGTGGTGAACTATGGTCTGTTAATCCTATAAGAGAAGAAAATAAAGTTAAGCAGTGGGACAGTCAAGGGTAAGGTCCCGCAAAGTAGATATTAATGTCAACAAAAAAAAAAACTAAATTACCTATAGTGTGTGTAGTTTTGCATAAGAACAAACAGCAAATTTTCCCCAAGAATTAATCGTTCCACGGAAGCTATAAACGAACTATTTTGACGTGTGTGCGTGTAGTTCCAGTAACTTCTAATTGTTGTTACGCCAGCTTAAATATTCTGGGAGAACTAGTGGCTTATAAAAAAGTTTCTATTCCGAACAAAATTGTCGCCTAATCTTCAAACAACCTCGCAATTGTAGGGATTTTTGTCCGGTCGGCTTAGCGCCTCAACTGCGGTGGTATTTTCCTGTCCCTAAAACGCGCGCGTGTAAGTAATTGACGTTACCCCCCCCCCCATTCCCTTCCTCCGGAATTGACGAGCCCACCCTGGGACGGGAACTGAGGTAGTAAACTGTCTTGAACTCAATTTGAAGTCTTCAAGATCTAAGGCATTTTGCTTGAGCGTAAGCACGCGATACGTTGTTCTGATTTCAATCGTATTGAAGAGGCCACTAATCCTCGTTTTTATTTAAAAACTGTTCAAATAATGTGATAGTTCTTTCTTTCAAACGAGATCGCAGTAGTTTTTCGTCAACAACATAATTACGAGTCCCCCATGGAGGGCGGCCAGTTTGTTCTTTTCGATTAAAACCGACTCGAGTCATTCTGGTCGGATGAAAAGAACCGAAGCCGTATCCAAGTCACAAAACAAACTCAAAAACCCAGACTCGGAACAATACCTTCTTACAAATCATCCATCCATCCGCAACCCGTTTACCCAATCGATGAGCCTTTTGGATCTCATAACTAATTGTATCCTTAATTAAGTGACTCCTGTAAAATCTTATTGTGAAATAAAATTATACTTATACTTTAGGTACGCCAAAGGTGAGCTCTCGGAGCAGAAAGACCAGTAGTTAAGTGTCTCACCGTTATTACTTTTGGTCATATCATTATGCTGAGTATATTCGGTATTGTTGACTGACGCGCTATTAAGAATATCAAAAGAATCTGAATATACAGCTGATTGTATTCATTGTTTTTTTTATTATTATCAGGGTTAATGTCATTATCATTGTTTCTTTTTTATCTTACGTCACAATACTAAAGTTGATAACTCGTCATGCCTACCTATATTACCTACTCGTATTTGTGAGGTAACTGTGTTGATAAATAAAACATTTTAGTGTTCGTATAAAGTAATTACGTTCACCATGAACGTACATTTTGTTATCTCTTATCTAAATATGTAACACTATAGTATTTTACAACGTAATGCGCATAGTGGTTTCCCACACGGCCGAGGTCAAAAGCGCAAATATATATCTAAAGTTAAAAATAGTCTCTATTTAGTATGCCAACCCTACACCTTCAAAGCATGCAAATTGTATGCGAAATATATGAACGCGTTACATTTACTTTGTATAACCTGACCGGTTTGAGTGATCACACCAAACACCACTCCACGAATGTGAACTTTGTATTTCTTAGTTGGATTTTATTCATACTATACCACAGAACAGTTAAAAGAGGTTTTAACTGTTCTGTGTACTATACCAGTATCACAGCCTACAAGAAAGGCTGGAATTCAGAATATAAGCGGTCCATAATAGGTGACTCTGCAATTTTGCCGGGTAGCGTGCCTAGTAACAGGCGACTCGTAGACTGTGTTTATAGACGTGCGAGGGCGACAAGCAGACCGGATTGGTTTCGATTTTTATTCATATTTCTAATATTTTTTCAGCATGGCAGCATTCATGATGATTACGAAACCAACCTCCTACCTACCTATCTCTTTGGTTGCGTAAAAAGTTTTCGGTTTTTAGGTCGCAGGGTGGATTGTTTTGAAAGGTCGATGTTACAACATGTTTCACATAATTTCCTGTTATAAATTAGCGAGCATTTTTCCTGTTATTAATTAATTTGGAAGGAAGCACGAAGCAACGAGAAAGCATAAAGAAATTCGGATATTAAAAAATAAAAAAGGTTAAAGGGTTCACATAATCTGACAGAAAACATACCCATTACGTGCTTAAATACCTATATGTTGTTAGAGATGTCCTCAATATTTTTTTTTAATTTTAATCTATGTCTAGGCTATTACAGGAATAGCACAGTCAGTTACCAATAACAAAACTAAGTTTTTTCTATTTCCTCACATCGCCAACTACAAAAAAGGAGAAGGAAGTAGGTATGTAATGAGTAAAAGTCGGTTAAAAATGGCATGCTTTTCCAGACTAGACAGAAAATAATGCGACTTCGAAAACGTCATCACGTTTCGCTAATGCCAACTTGCAACATGGTGCCAAATTGACGCACGAAACCTAGTGTCGTCAAAAATATCATCAATATCATTAGGTATAAAAAATAATAATAAAAGAAGGTTATTACTCTTCCACTATTGGCTGCATATATGTAGTTTGAAAAAAGAAAAAAAGCGTCATATTGATAGCAATGAATTCACATCCTTTTCTAAAAAGGCGCGAAACCTAACTGTTAGCCAGTTCAGTGCTCCCTAATTGCTTGCTGTGGCCATTGTTTATCACATAGTACCAAAGTGTTATCCTAATTGTCGGCACGTGTCACCGATGTTACCATTATAGGTACTAATTTACTGGCAAACAGAGTACCCACTGTGAAACTTTTTTATTTGCGTCAATTTCTCGCAAACAAGTGGCGAAATTGGTAAGTTTCTTTCAAGGTGATCATGGAAACCTTGTTGAATATATCCTCGTTATGACAATAAAGCCCAGTTTGCGGTATTGTGCGAATTGTTTTCCGAGCCAAAAACTTGTTTTACAGGTTCTGTAACACATTCCAATTATTTTAAAAAAATGTCACCCGCAAATAGAAAACACGCCAAGATAGGTATGGTTTAGTTTTTGATCCAGATACGTCTCTAATGAAGATATATCAAAAACAAAATGTAATTTCATTTGGAGACTGTCAGAAGTAGGTAATAATGCAAACTTTGTATGTACATACGATAGTGTATATTACTTAATTAAATACACAGAATCTCACATTCCAAAACCGGTGAGGTAGGTACAATACCTTAAACAATTAGCTTAGTTTAAAAAAAAAAACTTAAAATGAATAACCAAACAAATAAAAAATACATAAATTACACTTCTTTTTTCATTCTCTAACTACATAGATAAAGGAAAAATTAAAAAAAGGATTGAGTAAAATGGTGTGGCAAGTACAATGTAATTAATTACTTAGTCTGTTGCTATACTGAAAATAAAATAATATAGTTATTCTGATTTGAATAAGTTTTTATGCCAAAAGCACTTACCATTTCAATTTAATTATTTCCACGTTTTATGATTGCCGCCTTTACGACTTTGCTATTCCGTATAATACTAACACACATATATAAAACTAACATATAATATCATACCAACAATAATGTATTAAACATGCGCTCTGTTGTCAAATTAAAAATAACGAACATAAACTTAAATATTTTCCATTTATTCTGACACTAACTAGATTTTTACATTCATAACTGACTTAATATAATTAGTTACACATCGTGGCATTTCCATAAAAATAAGTAAATAAAGTTGAAAAAATATAAAAAATACCGCGATATGGCCCGGTAGTTTTACAAAGTATCCGCCTTTGTAAAGAGTTTTGTCAGCGATAGAGACCAGCTGTTTATTATAATTAATTAGAATCGTAATTATCACGGTGTTACGGACGTCTAATATTAACATAAACTAGGCATATTTACTATTTATGTTAATTCGTATGCGCCGGAGTCTTATGAAGTTAATATTGTCGAAATAATTAGGCGTAAGTGCAACTTTTCGGACGTTGTCTCATATAGTATAATGTATTTTATCTTTGTTTTGAGGTATAGCCATTATAATAGCTATACTTCAAACTATTTATTTGATAACACTTTAAACTATAGGGATATTATGTGATATTTCCTAATGCAGCCGGTTTCTACCTAGTTAGTCTAAAATAATCTTAAAAATAATTTATTCAACATCGATTATTAAATACCGATTCCTTAAATTTAAATCAATTAAAAAATATACAGTGGCATGGGACCGTGGTGGATGGCACTAACTTAGGGAGGCCTATACCCAGCAGTGGGTGAAATCAGGCCGTGGATGATGATGATGAAAAAATATACTCGAATGTGCACACTGCAAATCACTTCGGCATTAGCTAGACCTTAATTTTGTTTTGATCACTTTAACTATATAGGGTTATCTGTAAAACACTAACAACATCGCAGTACTAAAGCCATAACCTAATAATTAATTAGTTATTTAAAGAATTAATTTTCATACAAAATTAAATCGTGAGCTCTAAATGTTAGTAACTCTACCATACTGTGACTCTGGTATGTATCAAGCGTATTTTTGATAATTTAATTATGCTTTGAAAAAAGTAATAAAAACAAGAGCTGAGTTTAAGATGTCAGAAATATCGACCTGCGTTATTATTGTTGTATTAATAACTCAGTATATATACTAGAATGTTACATGGAATCACTTTATTTTAAACTTGCCTCTGCGCTTCTTTAATTTGGCAACGCTATTGTAATATATGTAAACGCTAAGCCGCATTCTTCTGTTTTTATTTTTAAGAGAATGATTAATTATTAAAGCTTAGTAATTGGATACAGTCACTAATTAAGATCGTTAGTAGGTAAATAAGTTTATTGTCCGTGCATACTCTTTGTCTTATAAAACTATGTAATCATAATCTTACAATCGCCCACCGTCTGGGTTTTCCCGTTGTTAATAAAAATGTCTAGATAGTGTATAATTAATGTGTTAAGAATTAAGATTATATTGTATTTTTGGTTACTTTAGGTATTGTACTGTAGGCCTCGTACAGATAAAATAATCTTGAGATCTTGTATTCTGAGAAAAGCATTGTAAAAAAATTGTACACATAACACGCTTTAGGTTCAGGTTCCTTTCTTTGAAATAAATCAATGCAATATTTTCTTATAAAAAATACAACAGCATTCAGAATTCTACGTAAAAGTATTTTTATTTTATACATTGGAAGTGTCGAGCTAATGGGACGGGACACACGTGAAAAATAACAGTTTTAATGGAAAAATCGTGTTCATTCAGTGAATTGCTTTTCAGCTGCCGTATTGCCACCCAACGTGGGTTGGTTTCTGGGTGAAACAAAAGATGCATTTTTTTATTTATTCTCCAGTCCATCGAGCTCTTTTGATGAAAATGATAGTTATGGCGGGAGATGCACGAATCATCTGCTACGATCGTAACCCACTACATTCGCCTCATCTACGGTTACCAACCTCTTTACGCACGATAGAGGGTTAAGGGTCTCCAGGGTGCCCTAACCTTTAATTTTTTTAAAGCTCTCTTCCTAATCTACCACCTACATGTATTTGTTTCGTCTTTTTCCATCATTCATCGTGTCTATATGGCCTTACTATTTATTGCAATTCATTCAATGAATTGCAATTTAAGATTTTCAAACGAATATTATGCTCCAATGACTTCGAAAAAAAAAAGAACTATTATCTTGAATTAGTCAATATTATTTATCATGCTAATACAAAAAGCCTATATGAATCAGGGTCCATATAGTTTTTGTTGGGAAAATATGAAATAACTGAAGCCCTACAAGGTCAGTCTTACGTCCGTCTGTGACAATTGTTTTAAATAATAAGCAGAGGGAGAGGAAGCCATGTTCTCATTAATTGCTAACCCTTCGTACAACTCGAGACGAGTTTCTAGAGCAGTAACAGCAATTTTTTTTTTCCACTCGCAATTATATTTTAAATACACACATTTTTCGTTGGATATCCGGTGTAAAAACGTTTTTATTTTTATTATTCTAGTACTTAGAATACAAATACATAGCCTTATTATTGGTACGACCGTAATTACTTTTGCATTCGGTGACATCAATATCTGAACTTTCCTAAAAAACATGTGCTATTTCCACGAAACTCAAAAGGAAAATGTGAGAATGACGGGATTTATTTTGGGTGGTAACTTATGACCAATAGATTTGTGATACTTAGGTACTTACATGATTTTTTCTCTTGTCAAATTATAAAAAACATGATTAATTGTATTATCTATTCGTTCGTTAAGTCTTGTGTTCAATCACCTCTACCTATAAGTCGCGAAAACTTTCGGCACAAAAGGTCTGTGCTCCATTTTACGTTCAAACCGAGCGCAATGTTATTCCATATAAGTCGAACAATACTAATGCTAACTAGACATAGACAATTTTGGTCTAATGAGTTACAAAGAACATTATCAGAGGCAGTGAAATCTTTGTCTTGCGGCAAAGGGAAGGGATGAATGACGAAAGCTGAAAATATTTAAAAAAAGTTCTGGGATGGCGGACATTTTCAGAGTCCATCTTGCAAAAGATATTGAGCGTGAATTTATGTGGAGTGATTCTGAGTCGTTTGAACCCTTTGTGTTCATGTTCAATGGACAGCTTAAATAATGACTGATATGCAAACAGATAGGAAAATTGTGTAATGGTGTCTGTTCTGACAGAAATTTGTTTAAATTTTATTGTAAGAATTGAATAGAGCGCTTCTTATCGATTGAACTAATGGATTTGTAGTTCGTACACCTTGTAATCTTTTGTTATTTAAAACGATTTTTCATAACCACATAACAAAAGGAGATCCTTATCCCACTTACCGAAATAATCCTAAACCCACAAAGGAACTTACCAAACAAAACAAACAGACAGCTTTGGAATACAATAAATAAACACGCAATTCACACAAAGCGTGGCGGTGATATAACGACGTTAATTCATCGAAAAACCTACTCTAATACATCACAGGGCTATTTTATGGTAGTTTCACACAACCGTATCGGGCTATCCCATCGCAGGTGAAAGCATTATACACGGTGTGTGTCGGGAGCAGTATGACATTTTTCATTTCCATGCCACCGCGCCGAGCTAAAATTATTATTCCCGGGTCGCCCCCTCCCCCCACTGGCCCGGTTTCTCCAAATGGGAGTGGGGTGGGAGGCACAGGATACGAGTTACGAGCGAATAGGCTGGTCCTACACAACCGTTCGTCACTAACAAAATCTAGAACTAGTTCTATCTAAAACAAAAGTTAATAAGCTATGACAAGGATAAAAGGCTTAGTTTTTGTGGAATAAAATGGTTCCATTGTACCCAGAATTAATGGCTTATGTTTTTTTGTTAGATTTAAATTGTGAATTTTCTGCAGTTCGTTCAAAATATTCATGATACTCGCTATTAAATTGGCGTCAGGCTAAAAGAACCTGGGAGAGCAAAAAACCTGAAGCGAGCGCGAAATTGTCGACTTACAAAAACAGAAGTGGCCCAGACACCAGGTGAACGACACTTCAAGACTTGACGACGGGATCGACAAAGAAAATTGAAAACGCAATAATAAGTCAACGGCTGTTAATCGTCAATTGAGTATGGTTGTGTTCAAACACCATCCGTTACACTGTTAAACTTAGTTCTAAATTTCAAGCTTATTTGGAGTGTTATTAGAATAAGTTGTAATCTGTAACACATTTGCATTATTAGCCACTGAACTAATCTCTGGTGCAATACAGTATAGGTGTCTATTACCTTATGCCTTGACAATGGATTGTATTATTGATTTTTCTCTATAGGTGTTACGTAATTGCGTTCTATAGTGATCTTATGTAAAAAGGTTCGAGCCGATGATCTCTCGTAGCTTGTAGACACATTGAGAAAATGACTGTCGCGTTGGAGCCTACGAGCGACGAGATGAAACGCTCTATTTGGGTCAACTATACTAGGGCACGACTGTATTTTTTTTCACATGTTTCTCTCACACCGTTGTTGAAGAGATTCTGTTAACAGCCATGAAAAAAACTTGCTAATTATGTCAGTATTTAACGCCACTACAGATCACAACAACTTGGTGTGTTACCATTACCATTACCTCGATTTTTAGATAAACAGCTCTTGATTGTTTCAATTAAATGGAACATGCTATCATTATTTTAAGCACTGACAGTTAATGGTGAACAGATTAGCCACGTGTGAAGCGTGTATCCAAGAATCTCTTCCATTAATATATTCTGAGAAAACACATAAAAGATGCTTATTTTTTATTATTTTTTAGCATTAAATATTGCGAAATTTTCACAAAGAAACTGAATTTTCTAATTAAAGAAAATTTCTAGTGAAAGAAAAATTCGATCTCAGGCAGGGTTTGAACCTGCGTCTCTCTGGTTAAGTACACCAGACGCTTTGCCAACTAAGCTACTGCCTGTGATGTCGAATTTCTCTTCCACCTTCTACGTCTTGAGGCGACGTCGGCACCATCTATTGAAGACATTACTATGTCTTTCAACCAACACGACTGCCTTTACAGGTAGTTCAATGTCGAACGATGTTGCCTTACCGTATTATGCTTATTTTTTATTATTTTTTAGCATTAAATATTGCGAAATTTTCACAAAGAAACTGAATTTTCTAATTAAAGAAAATTTCTAGTGAAAGAAAAATTCGATCTCAGGCAGGGTTTGAACCTGCGTCTCTCTGGTTAAGTACACCAGACGCTTTGCCAACTAAGCTACCGAGACCACTGCCTGTGATGTCGAATTTCTCTTCCACCTTCTACGTCTTGAGGCGACGTCGGCACCATCTATTGAAGACAAGGTTCAAACCCTGCCTGAGATCGAATTTTTCTTTCACTAGAAATTTTCTTTAATTAGAAAATTCAGTTTCTTTGTCACATAAAAGATGTTTACAATCCCGAACACAAAGCTCCCGATGATTATTTGTGTCTGCTAGCTAAACGGCTGATTGACTCTCAAATGAATGATTTGTAAATAAATCCTAAAACGAAGTGTTACGCAATTTGAATGCGTTGAAGGCAAGTGGAGTTTGACAACTGCCTAATTATAAAATTTGGCGCGGTGACAAACACCTCCCCACTCGCATACGTAAATAAACTAACGGAAAACCGGTGGGCAGTGTAAAATGACCAATACTTGTGCAACACCGGCACTGAACATCTCTGACTTATTTGTACATCTTTCAGACAGTTGACCAGTGGAAATCAGTAAATCTTGGTGAATAATATTATGTACTAAGAAACGACTCGAAACGTCCAAAAGTAGGTTCAAAGAAGGAAAACTATGGACCTTTTTGGATGAGAAATTTACCAGTTGACGCAAATTTACCCCTATATCCTGCTAACTTTACCGATCATTGTCAGAAACAGGTTGCCAGCCAATGAAACATCTGAATCTGATTGAAATGTGATTCTGTTCAAGAGATAAAGTTCGCTGAATCCCGTGCAGCGAAAATGGCTTACATTCTGTTTCTGCTTTGATCCTGTTGTGATATGGGGATATCTGAACTAATGTTTTTCATCGTCATTAATAATGTGTATTCTATCTTCATTTATAATAAATGATGAAATGAATCGATGTTAACTTTGGGTTCATATATAAAAGAGCATTTCTTACACGAACATTGATTGATTGATCGGACATTTGGCAGATGTTTTTCGAATAGTGCTTGTTATAAAATATCTAGTAAAACTTTTATTACTCTTTTTAATTAACCTGTAGGTATCTAGATGATTACTGAAACGCGATTTACATAGACAACAAGCCATGAATAAAAACTTTTTGAAGAACTCTTAAAAGTAGATGTGGAACTGGAAAATAAACGTGCGTATGCGTTTATTATGATCACGGTGAACTTGATTAATGGTATTGATGCTAATATAATGTCCGAGGATATTACGTACTTATCACAAATTGCAGCAAATTTTACTGTCATTCCGAATACTCGTTTGTGAGATCACAGCAGCAAAATTATCGAGTAATGTACACTAATTATCTGCCATCATGATAGAATAAGCCCACATACCGGTGGTGCCAAGTCGCCAACTCGTCAATAAAACATGCTAATACGAAACTTCCCGTGCGTGGATCTCTTCCGCAACATTTACGCTCGATAGTTAAATATTACGCTTTTTATCGTGTCGTGAATGCATCCAGTTTTCCTACGCATGAGGGGTTCCGTGTGTGGTGCAAGTTCGTTCGTGACCTGATGTGAGTGACGTCACGTCTTCCGCGGCCGCCGCCACCGCCATGTCGTTGCGCCGTCTGCGCCCGCGCACGCCCCCGCCCCTCGCGTCCCGCTGTCTGACGGAGAACGGCTGACCAGTGACCTTGTCGTTCCGTCTCGCTCGCACCAATTAGTCATCGCCGGCGCGAGCGGGACGCGAACACACCAACCGGTATTGGAACAAAGTTGTTTGTGCAAGAAAGGTTTCTTCTCTTATTTATTTAAATGTTTTCAAATTCGCTTTGTAATGTAATAATATGCTTGAGACGTTTATTGTGTTGTGGCAAGGGTAATGACCTTGAATTGTAGTTCTTTTAGCAATGCTCAAAATGTAGGTCGGTATACACATACACGTAGTCTCTCCGCTCATCTACATAATAAACAAACATCTAATGGAAAAGTCGACTTGCTCCAAGTTTTTGGACTAGTTCTGTCTACCTACTAATAGCTATTGAGTACGAATAACGTTTTCGCGGGCTGTTTGTGTCTCGGTTGTTGGAAACACTGAACGTATTGTTATCGCAGAGCAACTTTCGCGTCACTAGCGCTTCCAACTAAAGCCAATTTAGAAATAGAAAAACAATATTATCACTCCTGCGAATATCAGCTTTATCATCCTAATATTAAAGTAAATTTTTAAATGACAGAAACTAATAATGACTTAAATTATTGTAGTTGCAATAGAAATTGAACTGTATGGAATAGCTTTAAGGTAGCTTGTTTCAAAGGTTGTAAATTCTTCCTTTTAAAGTGAATGATGTATGGATTATGTTGAATGAAATGTGTCCCCACTCGGCATTAATGCTTGCTCCTGATTCATAATGTAATTTCTCACAATATAAAGTTGCGTATGAGTAACGATCGTTCCGAAACGTTTCCTGTCAAATACTTGTCAGTCGTATCAGTTTGTAATATTTCCCAAAACCTGAAAAAAAAACAAAAATTTCAGTAGGTACTAATGTCTTTCGTTTTCAGTATTCAAGAATGCACAAGCATTTAGAGTAGATGCCACGCCCGATTCCAAAATCGAGCTCAAAACAATGCTGAATAAACGTAATATATGGGATATTCATATTACGTTTCACGCGGTATAATTAATGTTTTTCATTTAAATAACTCACTTTATATTTTACATCAATATAAATATACATATTCTCCATTACCGTTAATTTTGTTACTTCGCTAAAAGGCCTTTTATGTATCAACGAAAATTCAAGTATCGAAATCAGTCTATGTAATGTATAAGTACATTGTAGATGATATGGCTCTAAGTTCATTGTCCGAAGGGCGTAGCTCTTTCCCGTCAGCTGTTAAGAGGTCGGCGAACTCAGGGAGGGACCCCTGCGAAACCTTACTCCTAGTAGGTACACCTACCTATTAAACTTTGATGTGAACTGAAGGATTTGTATGGAAATACTGGGGAAGTCGGGATACATTCATAATTGTTATTGTTTCGTCTTATGAATGACATTATAATATTTTTATGGCTTCTTCGGCGATGTTGAAGGTCTGAACATGTTTTAGGCATACATTAATGTAAATTTCGTAGACGTTAGACCATTAATGTATTTAACAATACCCATTGAGAATGTTACTCAATATCAAGAATGTCCTCCGTTTTAGACAACGTATATAGTCATAATATAAACTAGGACCGTACAATAACGTGTTCTTGCAATCATTTTCCGATTGAGAGAGAGTGAAACGTTGTACAATAGCGTCATCCCCTTCCCAAAACCTAAAAATAATTGCGATAACACCTACGACCTCTGTAACGCAAGTTGGGTGCGGTTCCATTACAATAATAATATATCGCAACTATTCAGTCGATCAGAACAGACATCCTGTGCAAGCAACCTTCCTGCACATTCCTTTCATATTTCAATAAAGAATTGATAAGTTTTAATAACGAATATGTTTTTTATTTATGAAAACTTTGTGAAAATACCTTTATGCCTGAGAAACTTTCTCGTGTAGTCTGCCAATTGGATATGTGGACTATATCCTTATCTCTCTGGCTCTGAGAGTACCCATGCCTAGCAATGGAGCAGCAAATGCATTGATAATTATGAACGTCTGTCACACGTCGTCACGGTTCTACAAACTTTGTCACAGTTGCAGCATAGAATTCACTTCAATACCCCATTCAGATTCTCACACAAAAAAGAAGTCCAACAAGTACTTATTGCACCAATTGTCGCAAAGTGCGTCCAGCATCGGGCATTGTGTACCGGGGCCATTACTGAATAATTCAAGCCACAAAACGATCAAACTGCATTCAGAATACACTCTTTTCAATTGCAACTAAGTATTTATGCCGAGTCACTCGTGTTCTGCATTTGATTTGTGTCGTTCTTTTTTTGTATTTTGATCATGCGATACCGCAGTTAGTGCAAAAGAGAACTGACTGAATGGACGCTATGTCAGGATCGGTTCATCACCATGAAATGGAGCTGTTAGACCGAAAGATGGCAAAGTGGCAGATTGAAGAGATATGACTCGATAATTTGTTTAAGGCGTCCCGCCTTGGCCGCCAAAATAAAATATATTTTTTTTGGGTTTTTCGCAAATTGTACATCTATAACACATTCTAACGACGCGACGAGACGCCTTTAAAAAAATAGTTCAATAACATCAGATCATAACAAGAGCACATTTTCTCCACTTTTGGGACATACTAGCGCACTAAATAAAAAACACAAGTTGTTACTTGTACTTTATTCTATATTCTATTTTCTTTCTTTCTATTAAGTGAAGCATTATAAATCTAAATGGGTTATTTTGTATGTATAATAATAAAAATTCATAATTGTACAAATTAGTGGGGTCAATAAATGCATAATGAAATGTTGACGTCACCAGTGCAGTTCAGTGCACTTATGATGCATTGTGCACTTACAAAAATAAAATAATTAAAACGACTGCGTTTGTTTGACCTTGTCAGTTTTTGTGGCTTGCGGAGCGTTGGATAAGATCAGACACGCTGTGACTCGCTTAACTCGCAATCGCCGTATGTTGATTTATTTTGTATCATGCCTTGGATTCAAACAGATATGGACTATTCTCCTTCCTATTACCATTCGTGCAAGGGAACAGACGGACGGATTTTATATATTTTGTAGACGTATGTTTCTATTTTGTGTCATTTCTAACCCACCATTCCCACTGACTCAAAACATGTTGCAAACAGCTATAGTTAGCTGTTTGCAACATGTTTTGTCGTTAGATAGAGTAAGATAGATGTTTGCAACATGTTTTGCGTCAGTGGGAACGCCGGGGAACGTGTATAAGAACGTTCCCATGAAGGATTCATCTATAGCATATTATTATACCAGCACTTGACTTATTTAAACAGTTTCTGTCACAATTTTATTTAATTATATTAAAGTTTATAAATTACTTCGTTATCAGTCACTATAGTACCTAAACAGTTATTCCTCAATGACATAAACTCTTATTCTTTTAATAGTATCAATTTCAAGAGACAGGTGTGTCCACCTTGATACGTTCACATTTACAATAATAATATCTGGCGGGAAATTATGCGGAGGCTGGTGCAACGAACTTTGTATTGTTTAATGTTATTTTTAACTTGGTGTTGTCAAGCATCTACTTGATATTTACGTTTCATAAAACCGGTCAAGAACGTTCCGTACCATCGTGCATCGGTATATTAACAAAAAAATAATGATCGAGATTTTTTAAATTATACGATTTTGATAAGAAGGTACTTACCCGCTCTTTTATTAACCCAACTGACTGACTGGGTCAAACAAAAATGAATAAATAGGAACTTATACTCTTAAATTCTCATCTTACGAATCTCCGTTTTTTGTTATAAATATTACTTACCTACGTAATATTTAATATTGACTCGACAACAACAGGATTTTATTTTTTAACATGTTTAAAACGAGTGTTGCCGTTTTTATATAATAAATACGTATCTATGCCTGTTTGACAAAAAATAAACGGAGCGGGTTGCTATGAAGTGTTCTAGAAATTCTAGAATTATTTAGATCCGACTTTCGATTGGTTTACAGACGTTGGCGTAGGTACTTACTGAAGTAAAACTAGTTTTTTTTTTATAGCCTCACTCGAGTTCAAAGATGATAAAGATGGTTTGCGTTGATATGTACCTAACTTGTTGGACAAGTGACCCCATCAATCTATCAATCTTTTACCTTAAGCTAACTATTTTTTGGAAGTAAAAACAAATTAGGTAAGTAGGTACATTACCTATGACATAAGTGCCTTAAACCAGGAACAACCCCATAATGATATTAATTATAATAACTTACATTATTAAGTTAAAATTTTAATAATCGAATGTTATTGGAAATCCTGTGAACTAACTAGGTCAAAGTGAACAACTCCTACGATTTTTATATGCCAATAAAAGGAAAAGGAAACGGACAGAGCAACCCCTCTCAATCCCAAAAACTTTAAACAAATCTTATAACCTTATTAGCTGATTCAAATTTATTTTTTCCAGTTATGTCTTTTATTTAATTTTATTTTCAATAAATTCAACACCAACTACCCTATTGCCTTAAGAAATAAATAAATTACAGTACATAACCACGATCTTCTTTGTTCAAGTTCAAATAAGCTTATACAAGCTTTTTGAAATTAGTCTTGTCAGTCTATGTCAGAAATATTTTTAACCAGAACAAATGCATTTGTTCTGTTTAAAAATATTTCTGACATAGGTACACATCAAGCTATACAAATCCAGATTAAGAAAGAAAGAAGAAAGAAAATATTTTATTTCAGACTCGCACAGAACATTTAGGTTACAAATAATTATTTAAAACAAACAAATGTGGAATTCCCTGCACGAGGCCGAAAAAGGACCCTAACTCAGCTTTATGCTGCGACATTATAAGCATAATGCCCCAGCGCTGGTTTTCAGTTAGGACCTTATACGAGAAGAAGTGATGCCACGAGCAGCCACGACTACAAAGTATATTTAACCAAAGCCCATACATATAATAAAAGGCTACAGATGAAGAAAAAGATGAAAAACAAACAAAAAGTTAATATTATAAAATATAAAAAAAAGGGTCAGCGATACGGCATCGCCACCCATCGCCGCTTCCACATTAGTCTTTAACCTGCGTTCCACCTCATTTGTCCACTGCCATAGACATCAAATTGGCAATGTCTATGACAGCAATAGACAAATGAAGGGAGAAAATGTGGCGATTTACAGACAGATGCCAGATTGTCAATGTCAAACATAATGTCATAATAGACAGTGATGCGATTTATATGAAAATCAATATTAACAAGTTAACTTAACTTAGACTACAGATTTACAATAAAACAGCTATAAAATAGAACAACATAGGTTTACAAGTGAAGTAATACAAGTGAAGTAATAGAGTAGATTAGAGTTAATAGATTAGAGTGACCTCCGATTACACCTCCGATACATATACTGGATTTGTATAGCTTGATGTGTAGCTGTGCGTACATTTGATAATGTACGTATACACTGTATTCTTGGTACATATAAAGATACTAGTAACGACAGCCTTATGGGACCATTATGGCATTACTTACCATCTGTGCTTACCATGTACGAACAAAATATTTCGGTTGACCGTTTGCATACATAGTTCACATAATTACTAAGAACACATTAACTGTGTAATGATGCGAAGTTGCCAAATAAATCGCCTTTTTTTCTTTAGGCCTTGTCCGCACTGCGATATTTCACCGCACGTTTTCTATTCTAGCGTATTATATTCTGTGATTAGAATTATACTTATTATGCACTACGAATAAAATTTCGTATATTATTTGTCAGTTTGATGCAGTTCATTAATATATAACAGTTTTATTTTTATTTCGTAATACTACGGTGAAGAATAATAAATCCGCACCGCATTGCATTCAAAAATCACAGATTTTTCCGCGTGAATTTTAAACCGCCAGTGCGGTTTCTCTTATAAGATTCAATGTGTTACAGAATTGCTAGAAAAAAAAAACGTGCGGTGAAATATCGCAGTGCGGACAAGGCCTTAGTGTCAAACAAGCGGCAAGTAAAGTAATCGCTTAAAAAAATACTGTACAATATACTAAGTATCTAACCATCAAGGTACCTTAATTATAACCATTTTTTCCCAAGTATTTCTCGCAATATTTGGTCGGTGTGCCTTTCCAAGTGCCCTGTTTACACCGTCGTGAAGTCACAAGTCACACATTAACTGCCGAAGCGAATGGCTGAGGCACTCCAAACGATGAATAAATTGCGACCACTGCTGGGTTTGTAACAGATAGTAAGCAGATATAGTAGAATAAATGGCGTAATGTATGTGCTTTTAAAACATGATGGCGGTTTTTGTAATGAAGGCAAGACCGCTCGCTGTGAGTCCGTATCCAAAGGTCTATCAAAATATTTTTTTACTATTTAGCAACTATTTCTACTACGAGTATGCGCGATTATTTTCCTGTTAGATAAGTACCTCGCTGTGTATTTTTTTATTAGTTAAACTTATAAGCACGTTGCTTCCGATTTAAAATTCCCGGAATCAACTTGTACCTAAGTATTTCTATGTAAAAACAACAGGTAAAAGTAATGCAAAAAAAAAATTCAAAACCCCCGACTCAAAAACCCTCCAAAAAGGAAAATATTATATCCGAAAGTTGTCCCTTTAGTCGAGTTGTCTTAAGAGCGACTGCTACGCTAGAGGTCTTGGATTGGATTCCCAGATCGAGCAAAGTGGTATTGAATTTTTCTATGAAATTCTCAGTAGCAGCTCGGACCGTGAAATGTGGATGTCCATTCTTACATCTCTGCCTAACCCTTCGAGGAATACAGGCGTGATGGTATGTAATGTCCCTTTACGTTTATAATAAGTAGAATATTTTAATCTTAGCGTCGTTTTGCAGACCGGTTCGTCCCACATTCACGTAAAAATTCCAAACACTAGGTAGGTTTCATACACTGTTAAAGAGTTTTTCTGGTGGGTTGAGCATCCTGCAAGATCCTGACGACTGCGCATCAGGTCAAGGCTATCATACTATTGTAATATCATTAGACAAGTGACAGGGTTTTCAAACAAGTCGACCAGATCTGAAGTTGTTTATTGCTCTTCATTAACTATAAAAGAGGTGATGATCAGCAAAGATGAGATCAGCTTGGTTAACTTACGAAAATGATTGAGTTTTTTTCCGTTTATGTTATTATTTTGTTTACCCACGTTTTATTTTGTTTTGTTTCTTATTTATTTACGTACGCACTTTGTGCGCTCGCGCGCTCTAAATATTAATCTTAGTTTTAAATATTGTTTCTCAGTATGTATGCAATTCTTTATGTTGTGAAAAAAAGTTGTTCCTGAAAAGATTTTCTTGAATTATAGCTAAAAACATCTCGATTAAGGCACCTTTCAAACAAAAGAAACTTCACCAAAATCAGTTCATCCGTTCAGAAGACATGATGCCACAGACAAGGTACACGGATACACACTACAAATTTATAACAATCCTATTATTTAAATCGGAGGTTCAAAACTGCGAATTGTTTTAACATTGTGTAGTGTACACAAACACTTGTATACAGCTCATCCTTGCCTCGGCTGCAAGATTCAAGTCAAGAGCAAACCCATTTTATTTATAAAAAAAAACAGGTCCTTCATATCAATATTAACCGAAGTTTTTAAAGTTGCATAGAAAAGAACAAATAAGATCGATCTCTCCACTTATAGAAATTAATTGAATCTGAACTATGTAATTACAAAACTATTTGGCGCGTTCCCAAATTATGGTTACTTACATAAAAATATTGATTGTGTGAGAACAATCATACCAATCCAATAGCGGATATTGAACTTCGTTTGCGTTTCCACCTTAAATAATACGGTTAAGGCTAGGCGCCATAAAGTTTAAGGATAAAAATGTTTGTATGTCATTTCCCTACAACTTTTTATACAAGGATATGAGAATAAGCTGAATTTCTATATTGGTTTAGCCCTATCGTATCTGATGGTAACTTTAGTAAATACCCCTAGATGTAGCTATAAGGGATGCTCATTATTTTGAAGGACTTCCCCCCAGCGGATTCTAAATTCAAACATTCAAGTACTTACATAACGTTAATTGCTGCTGGTATTCTGAACGCACCCCTATGTGCTTAGGGTGCGTTCGCAAACCTTATGTAAGGCTCCCCTGCTGCATGATTACACTATCCTCATTCGTATAAACAAGACTTCCATAGACTAAAAAACGTCAACGTCTTACATTACAAATTACTTTGGCAACTAAGGAAATGGAAAATTAACATGTCAGACGGTCATCCTCTTTCGTTAATCGTAAAGTCAACTAAAATATAGGTTACTATGACACATGTGGGCGGTAGACCCATCATGTTTAATGCACTGTTATATTTTTTTTTACTAAATAATAAGTTTTTATCAAAAGCTGCGCTTGCGCAACATAATTGTAGCACGAATAAAGTTTAATGTCATCTGTCACTTCTGACAGGGAAATTAACTGAACTCAACTAAAAAGATGAACCGAAGTTTTAATTTATTGAAAATTCACGAAAGTTGCGATCTGTTCCGCAAGAACACTCAAGGCAGCCGTTGACGTCACTGTGTTGCCTACAAGAATTTTGAATATTATTCAGGTTCCGAATATTAAACTTTTGCAACACTTCAAATACTAAAAATAGGATAGGTACCTACAAAGAAGGAGTTTAAAAAAATATGAATAATTCAGTTTCGTTGTTCTTCAAGTTTCTGTATTTAACTTCAATTGAAAGATTTTTCATTAAAGTGCAGTGATAGCCTAGTGATATGACCATTGGACTGCCAAGTCAAAGGCCTCGAGTTCGAATCCAAGGCACGCACCTCTGACTTTTCGAAGTCATGTGCGTATTAATAATTAATTATCACGCGCTTAAACGGTGAATTAAAACATCGTGAGGAAACCTGCATGCCTGATAGATTTTCTTGACGGCGTGTGAAGTCTGCCAACCCGCAGTAGGCTAGCGTGGTGGACTATAGCCTATTCCCTCTCGCTCTGAGAGGAGACCCGTGCCCAGCAGTGGGACAATGTAATGGGTTGATGATGATGATGATGATGATGAAAGATTTTATTCATCATAGGCTTTTTTATTTCTTAGGTATAAATAATACATACCTACCACACCTGTATTTGTCACTTTGGAAAAAGTTGAAAAATATTAATTTAAATCCTCCGAATTATGGATTTTCTGGGCATTTATCCTATTACCGACCGCAGTGAGATAATGGTTAAACGCAAGCTTATCAAATATAAATGAAAAAAAAAATAGAATAAAATACAAGAGGAAATTACCCATGCATTAAATACCCATGTTTGTCACTGTTTACCAGTTGATAAAAAAGTAACATTAAATAAGAAAAGTCGTGTCTACACAATTTCTCGGCTTTTTACTAAAAGTAGAGTGCTTTCAATCTACATGACGACGCTTTGCATGAAAGTTTTACGTTATTCACCTTTTGTTAAATCTCCCCTAGTTACTTTACCTCCCTCTGACGCCTCTATGTCAGTTGCTTTTCCAAAGAATTTTATTTCTAGATACATTAGCTTTACAGTATAAAACCTTTATTACGCATTCTGAAAGAATTCTAAATAATTATTAATAACACTTTTGACGTTAACTGTCAAATGCTGTTGAAAGTGTGCAACAAGAAAATATGATGAGCTACTTCAATATAGTTTTTTTTATTTCAGTCTTTCGTAACTGAATCAATATAAATCAAATATTGATCATGGAACGGTCGCCGAAGTTAACCCTACGGCTATAATTTCATCATACCGAAGCCAACGATATTTGTGTATTCCCGCCAAAAATAAGCGGCCATTACTTCAGAGAGACGTTTGACAGAACTGGACCGAGCGCGTTTTGTTTTTGGAAACGGTGCAGCATGCCAAGAGCTTACACGTCCCAATTTTTTATACTTATATAATTTCGTTTACAAATTGAATACAAATAATATGAAAGCCAGCAACTATTCGATTTAGGTGAATCGAATTAAGTACTTATTGCTTTTGCCTTTACTGAGAAAATGGGCTGTGATACCGTGAGTCAAATTAATGTTGCCATTTTTGTATAAAAACTAGAGAAAAACATGGCCATTTTCTCCGTGCTGATAATAAAATACCTTGTATGCGCGTTACATTTAAATTTATAATAGTGATTTTATATTTTATAATTCATGATGTTTTTATGATGATGTAATACATTACCATTTTCTTTTGTTTCCAGGTAAGAAAAAACGTAAAGCTCCTCCTTCATATGTAAGTAAGAATAATTACATTGAGCACTAGACACTAGGGCTCTATTACCAAGTCAAGTTTAACTAGAGATTGGCTCTTAAATAAAAAAAAATGTCTCTGGTTAAAATACACCGGAGTCCGGACACTTTTGCCAATTAAGCTCTATCGAGACCTTCATTATATCTTCATAGCTAGAACGATGTTATTTCCAGATTTCCATTTGAATGATTTCCAAAAATGAGATACCCTGTTCAAAAAACATCCAACAATTAAGCGGTTTTATTAATTCAATTTTTTGTTAGAATTATGTAACAAAGGTACAATACATAAATTTACCAAGTATTATAATCCATACTGGTTTCTAACACTTACGCGAATATTAGACATTGAAATAAAACTACTTTTTACGGATTGTATCGTAAACGTCGGGAATTTAAAAATATCAATATAACGCGATAAAATCCGTAAAAAGTAATTTTATTTCAAAATTATAATCCATTTAACGGGCACTCTATATAAAAAAAAAACAAGGTACTATAAGGTTAACGTAATCCGTACCCCTTCCGATGTTAATCCGGCATGATTTCAGAATTTCCAAACCAACATAATTGGCCCTGTGACATAATTAGGATCGACTCTCTCAGCGTATAAATGTTTCGTTATTTAAGGTATCCTTCAGGGATTAAGTACGTATCGTGATAAATGTTATCAGGAATCACCAGACCCAAGATTTGGGAGGGCAACTGCGGTTTTTAGTATGTATAAATCCAACATGCTCCGCCGCTTCCCCGAGCCCGCATGTCTATGAAAAGGGTTGATTACGTAACATTTTTATCGACGTGCGAAATCAAGTCATCGCACTCATGACTCAGTATTCAAAGTTATGGGTCATGCCTACTGGACTTGCTAGTTTACGGCCCAACACAGTCCACAAAGACCATCAGATGTATTATGATGATTAGACAAGGGCCCGTAATGGGTTTATTCTGCTCCACTTCTACCGGTGGATGAATCTCTCTATCTCTATCCTCTGAGTTCTCTTTTAAGATTCGTCTCCTCTCCTTCCTTGATTTCCAGAGATATTTAATTGCGAAGGATATTAGTTTTCCGACAGATCCGTCACTATCACATACATTCTTATTGTCATATGAGCCTCGAATGACATTAAAATAAATATAAAATATCATGATAAAAGTTTCCTTCAATGTTGACTTTCAAAATTGTCTTAAAGAAATTGTTGTGCTCTATCAACCGACCAACTATGTTTCTTCTTCTCTTCCCAAAATAATCCCTTTTCTTTTTCAATTAGTCTCGAATCTTCGTTTGTTTTCTATCCCGTCTAACAAATCTTCTCCATCCTTCAGCACCACCTCATCTTTTGTCACTTGTTCATAAATGCTGTTACTAACCCTTTCCCCACTGGATAAGCTTCCATTTCAAACGTAGGCGCGTCAGTGTCTGTATAATCGATGTCACTACCATCAGAGCTCCGCAAGCCAAGTACCAACTGGGCTATAGCGCTATCTTAGTCTTTTTTTTGTTTCTGCCACCCATCCATAAAATAACCATCGCAACCGTCTGACCTCGTTTCAAAAATCCCCTGTTTTGACCTAGTTTCTAGAATTGAGCAAAACAAACGTAGGTATATATTATTCTAGACTTTATCAAAAGATCTCGTATTCTAGGAATTTAGCATAGTTTTTGAATGAATTTACGCTGTTAGCACTTTCGTGGAATACCTACTATGTTGTTTGACGAATGAATGGCTGCGTTCAGTGAATCTGTATGAGGTATTCATCGTATGCATTATAGTTTTTCGAGGTAAACATCCATACTACTATTATATATATTTTACATATTATGGGATAGAACTTGTAGTTTTGGAGATTGATGAAATGAATCTTACAAATCCATCATATTCATCTGATAAGCCATGATGGCTTATCACATGAATATGATTGGCTGAACATACCAGTTTCCTAGTACCGCTCGCGAAATAGATTACATCTGCGAATTTCCATATCAATCTTTATACCTATCAAATTACGTTCTCCCTACCGAGAGTTTAGGAGAGTACTTATCGTATACATTCGTAATAGGCACTATAAGGTATGGTTTTCGCCTAAAACATATCATTATCCTACATCAAATCAACCGTATACGTCCAATCTTGTACCGCCTACGGTCTATGGGGAAGAAAAAAGTTGTATAATGCATGTTCCGTGTCGGACATAAGCGGCGGCGGCGGCGGCGCGTCGCCTTCTTGCGTCACGTCGTGAAATCAATGATGGGCGCAGACCCAGTTGTAAAGTTGACCTTGGTCCGCTCTTGCCGACCGTCTTGCCGCCACGAAGGTCTACTGCTGACGAATCGGGTGGCATTCCAATTTTGAAATTTGAATGCTTTGTGTATTACAATGACGGTCGGGCGTGCTCGTCGTGTGTGGATGTCCCTACGCATCATATTTTAACTTTGTGAGGTTACCATCTTACGCATCACTTGGATTTACACGTTTTTGCTCGACCGATATATTTTTGCTCGCAAGTCTAGCACTGGGTACTCTAGGCAACAATATTCTAGTAGCATTGATTCATGTCACTCGCGCGTGTTTATTATATAGCTGTCATTAATCGAAGATCGGGATTGGATGATAGGTTTTGGAATTTTAGTATCTCTGCTATGGCAGCCAACCGTACAAGTAGGCGACTTTCTTCATTTTTATTGAGTAGAAAGTACCAAGAATAGAAATAGGAGCTAAAAACCATACCTATCTGTACCCAATGTAATGTTTACGATTGTAATAATATCGAATTTCTGTTTATTAAATAGAAGCTAAACGTGTTTAGCAACAATTTGCATTAAACCAAGGGGCAATAACATTTAGATTTTTTATTTACGATCAATTTAAAACGAACATCGGTTTGCATGAAGTCATAAAAAGAAATGAAATCCAAGACGGACGCGCGGCGACCTCGTTGTGACTCGTAAACACCAAAAAAGTGTAAATCGAAAACAATAAACGTGTCTGCCGCGGCGTCGACGTCCGCCTTGGTATCGGATGGGTGACGGGTACGGAGTCTGGGCAGGCGGTGACGGGTGCGGCCTGAGAACGCTGCGTCTCGAGTGTCGACCGGTGGTAAATGCGTGACCGTGGGCGGTCAACGCATTAATATGTGCGCGCGGTCACGGGGTCGGCGCACCGTGTTTCAGAACGCACGCCGCCCGCGCCGCAGAGCGTTCGAATATCAAAATGGCGACACGCGATGGCGGCACGTACCGCGGATTTTATGCGTCTACTATAATTTTGTGCAATTTATATTCGATACGCCGGCGGCTGCTAGATAGCGTTTCTATTGAAGTGTAGACGCGATCGCGCTGTGTCCGGGTACCCGAGCTGAATATTGATCGCCAAGCGGCAGGATGCGTTCGTAAGCTAGCTACTGCATGCATGCATCGATGATTGACTCTGTTTATTTTCAAACAATGTGCATACGTGTGAAGACAATGTTTGAAAATAAACAGACGTGAGAGATACTTTTGAATATCAATTGTTCACTCGACATTCTGAATATTTAGTCAGACATGTTTATGTAGTGTTTAAGATTTATGCTGATCTGGGAAACAAAAATATTCTGGGTGTGACAGCGGAGCATACCTCCGCATAGGTCGATGACATGGTTTACATGAAACAGCACCAAAAAACTGTCGAGTTTGTTGAAGAAAACACGTTCGGTTGCGTATTGTTTTCTGTTCAAAATTGCATAAATCATGACTTCTATAAAAACCTTCTGCCTCTAACGTAGGAACAACCTACCCAGCTCTTGACGCAGCTCATCCGTGTTTCTGGGTCTTGTTTATCTGAAGAAGTAGTCAGTTACTTCTTCGATCTTCTTCGGCATATCAAATAAAGTCACAGTGTAAAATAAATAGATATGGATGTCCTATATGGGCATACACATACAAAAGGGGGCAGAGAAAGGTAGTACCTCCGGTCTGCAGACTACTAAGTGCTTCCCTCCCTTACAATTTCTGGTTGATTATACTTACGCAGCTTATTTTGCAAAGATAAAGATAAAAGAGAAACTCCTCCCTCTCTCAATAATACATTAGAGACTTCGTATAGTTGACTGGCGTTGAATTTATTGTATTGTAAAATATAATTAAATATAATTATGACGTCTACGGAATAAATCATAGAAACCGACGTATAAAATTATAAGGTAAAAGCGTTTAAAGTTTTGGGTGGAAGATAAAGAGGCGATGATCCGTCTCTCTCCCGCAAAAGAGTTTTAGTACAGAAATTGTATGGCATATCGAATTGTGACGTCACAAGCCGATATAGTGCGCTCTCGTTCTCTCGCATAAAATGAAAATGGTTATCATTTCTTATTTTTGAACGAATTTCAATGTTGATTTTGTCAATCGGCTTTATTTACGGTAAGCAATTTTATAAAACCATAAAAAATTACAGTCTGTGTTGTCGTGACTAGTGATGGGTTTATAAATTATGTGCATCGGCATAAGCTAATCCCTAGTCGTGACAGATAAGGCACCAAACTAAACGTAATGTTCTATGCAGTACCTAATAACAATAATCAATACATCCGGCTGACTCCTTTATGAGCCTATTGTCAAGGTATAGAGAAAACATCTCACACACAGAATAGAGTAAGTCGAGTTTTTTTTTTGACATGGTCATCACCAAGAGGCCTTTGCACTAAGGTGCATTATAATTAATGGAACATAATACTCCTGATGACAAGACTATAATACCATCAAAGTTAATAAACTTCCATTTCACAAATACAATTTCTGGGGTATCTCCGTCCAGGATTAGAAGAATAGCTTTCCAGTGTATTCCAAGACTTATCCAATTAATTTATACGTTGTAATTTATTAGATATTTAACTAGCAAAGGTACGCAAAGGTAATGAAATTCTAATAAATTCTAATTCTTTTAGGTGATGATATTAATTTCGATTGAGATAAATACCTTCGCCTACCCTAAAGGTGACGTCAGCGACATCTATTGATGACAGATTCGAATTAAATCCATACTTCTGTACTAATTAGTGTTGAAAATCTAAAATTTCCACGATTTTATTCTTAATTACACTAAAGGTTGTCATAATAGGGAAAATGATAGGTAAGTACTGCTGGGGATCGTAGCAGGGCGCCAAGTTAATTAGAAATAATATAGGATTTAAACTGTTAAATCTCTGGTATATTCAATATTATGAGGGCGAAGCCCTAAGAAAAACATACATAATTATGTCGTCGTCTTCTCTGACGGACGTCTCTAACACACTTCTACATTTGAATTTGATGATTGTTTATGTCATATGTTTAAGCCAACCTTATTGTTATGTATATGGTGAGTATGGATGGACGAGTTGGAAGGGGAAGACCTCGGCGAACGTACCGCAACCAAATTGCGGATGTTCTTAAAAAAGGCCAGGTTCCGAGCACCCTAAACCGACGGTCATGCATGAAGAGATTAATGAATGTAGATGAAGCGAAAGTAGTGTGCCAGGATCGTAGCAAGTGGTAATCTATAGTCTCTGCCTACCACCATGGGAAACAGGCGTGACAATATGTATGTATGTATGTAATATTATAAATGCTTAAGTCTTTCTGCTTGTAACGTACCTATTCAAGCCTAAACTGCTGAACGGATTTTGATCGATTTAGAAATGTTTATGGCCACAAAAAGTGTTTCGGAGTGGCAGTGAAACCAAGTAACTGCTATTTTCTTTGCCCCTCAGTTTTCTTTTAAAAGAAAATTTGTTATTTTCTTAACTTTACTTTTGTACACGTGACTTTGTTTACATAAGCAAGTTACAGAAAACCTTCAAACGCAAAATGTTTGCGTTTACCGACCTATTTACTGTATCGGACCCGTGGACTTATCGGGTACATTAAACAGACATTATAATCATTATATATACAGTACCTACAATGTTTACACCAGATATTGTAACTATTAATTGGATCAATTAATTAATATCTTCTAGAAAATTAATTGAATATCGTGCTGTTTGATGATTACAATTATCTTGTAATAGTAGGTATGTAATATAATATAAACATACATATCATCATGCCTGTATTCCACGAAGGGTTAGGCAGAAGTGTACTAATTCGTCTTCATATAATACATTACAATATGTATTAAATACCTCTGCCTAAACCTTCGGGGTATACAGGCGTGATGGTATGGTATGTCATTAGTTCATCATAATTCATCAAAGGGTTGGCAGACTTCACATCACACGCCTTCAAAAAAAGGCTCAAAAACCTGCCTGATCAGTATAACGTTAATAAAATCATTCCTAAAGTCGCTATCTGTATATTTAAACACTGAGTGTTAATCAATCCTTTTGTCACCTAGATTTATCGTTTTCTAATGCTTTGTGGAAACCCAAAAAATAAAGCACAGAAGTCTCACTTGAAATAATCCATACTAATATTATAAATGCGAACGTAACTTTGTCTGTTTGTTTGTTACGTTTTCACGCCTGAACAGCTGAATCAATTTTGTTGAATTTTGGTTAGGACCTCGGAGGACCTTATAAAATCCTTTATCCCAAAGGACTTTCTAAATTAGTTCGTAAAACAATTGTTATACGAAAAAGCTTTATCATGCCCATATCCATCATTCTTTGGTGCCATCCAAATTGGTCTTGCGCAAATCGATCGTTTAAATCGATGTATCTCGAAGAACATAAAAATAACAAGGCGTAAAATACAACAGACAAGGCCGGCAACGCATCAGCAACTACTCCGGTTGTTCGTTCCTATTGCAAGTGTCCACGGACGGCGATGACTACTTTCTGCTCGTTTGCCAACGTTTAACGTTTGCCGCTGACGCGAGCGCTGCGTACACTCAATATGGTGTCACAACGGATTGACTGTTTCAATTGTACTTCGAGTGAATTCACACGTGCTGCATTTTGTATTGTAACTTCTTCTTTGGAATAATATTATATACTTATAACTACAACTACGCTATTGTATTAGGTTAAGCCTGTGATGATAGCTGTATGTGTTTAAATAAATAAATAAATAAAAATTAAATTGATAATGATAAATACTCAGTACTACAGTAAAGTTCTACTGACTACTTAAAATAGTTAAAACTGGTAAATACTACGACCGTTAGTCAACTGTAGTTACAATAATAAAAGCTGTTTGAGACAGTAGTTTTCGCGTGCTAATTGAAGTTGTTCTTCTGTACTTACAAATTCTTGTTTCGTGGCACCATGCGCATGCGCTGAGTTCAATAGCCGGCGCGCCCGCCGACCTACGACCCGGGTATCTCGCCCCAATAACACCCCGATACCAAAGATGTACAGTTTGTTCGAAATAAGTAAGCCGATCTGAAGTTAGCCATTCCGAACTACTTGTGATAAAATCGTTTAATTAAGTGTTTTAATACATAAATATCGAAATGAGTAAACAAATTAATTAGAAATGTGAAACATATACGACTCTAATTATCTTAACACCGACTCTTTCTATTAAAATTTACCACTTCTAAACCACTTGCAGACAACTTCCGATCGGCTTACTTATTTCGAACAAACTGTAGTTGTGTTCTATGAGAATAGATAATAATATGAATATATTGATTATTGAATTTATCAAATAAATTTTACGCACGAGTGTTTGAATATCAACTAAGTATTTGTACCGTTAGGTGCTTCGTATAGGCCTTGTATAGTCTGAAATTCATGTTTATGAAAATATTTGATACGATAATGTTTAGTCTTTCTCTACACAATTCATTTGACAACCAAATATAAAATTGAATTTTACATTACCTGTTTTTTTTTTTTCATCTCGAGTGTTTTTAACAAATCCTGACTTTATGGTCAACAGCAGACGCAAGTAACAGTCGCCCGTTGCCATGTTGAAACCTCAATTATTATACCTAATTTTCCAGGCAAATGACGAAAACATTATTGCACATATAATAAAGTTTTCTGACAGGTACTCCAACCTATTTTACATGACCTACGCAAATGTCTTGCCGATCTGGTATCGTCGTGCGACGGGTCGTTGAGCTCCCCTATAAATGGTTAAGCTACACGATGTCTGATGTGTGCCGTCAGTAAGGATAGGTCAACTCAAAGCGGCTGGGCGTTTTCTTCAAAAGGCCTGTTCAGATCCCTATATTATAAAACTCGCGTATCTGGTAATATTACACTGTCTGGACTTTAAGAGACCATGATTATCTGAGTTTCATCATCATCATCATCAACCCATTTTATTGTCCCACTGCTGGGCATGGGTCTCCTCTCAGAACTAGAGGGAATAGGCTATAGTCGACCACGCTAGCCTACTGCGGGTTGGCAGACTTCACACGCCGTCAAGAAAATCTATCAGGCATGCAGGTTTCCTCACGATGTTTTCCTTCACCGTTTAAGCGCGTGATAATTAATTATTAATACGCACATGACTTCGAAAAGTCAGAGGCGTGCCTTGGATTCGAACTTGAAACCTTTGACTTGGCAGTCCAGTGGTCATATCACTAGGCTATCACAGGCTTTATCTGAGTTTGTTTCGGTGTTTCTTTTCAGAGGTCGTCAAATATTACAATTCGAAGCGTCGGTAGCCTAATGGCTAGGGCGTCGGACTTGCGATCATATGGTTGACGGTTCGAACCCCACCCATTGCACTACCGACGTGAACCCACTCGTAACACAAGCATTTAGCTTAGCACGAGGGGTTAACAAGAATACTAGTAATGTGTGACCCACATTGCTAGTAAGCTTTATTTAAAAAAAAAAATTGAAAAAAATAAGAAATGACGGCGCCATCTAGTTAATAACAACATTGACTTACTGGACTTGCAACAGTGTCTTTGAAAGTGTTTTAATGTTAAAATCTTTTTATAAAAAATATCATTTATCATTGCATAGTAACAGTAACATTTGCTCGTATATTTGCTAACAGTAGTATTTGCTCGTATTTGAGAAAATAATTTGTATAAATCTGCTTCGTAGCTCGCAGGGCTACATCGCTTCCAGTCCAGGTTAAATCCGTACCGTACCGTGGCTCTCTTATTGCCTTCTATTCGCAGTAGCCTTAATTCCACTTGACATTTCTCCTGCACGGCTAAACCACCGCTGGCTATTTTAGACATTCGCACTTTCGTCGTTTAGTGATGTTGTGAACGCTAACGCGTGTCGCAGACATTATTTAAGTTCCTTACATGATTAAAATGTGTCTGTATCTCGCGTAGAAATTACTCCACTACTTACTGTGTCCAGAGCACTTGAGCAGCTTGCTGACTATAGAAAAGTGACTATATTTTTCTACTGTTATTGTCACAAAATAATAATAATTGAAGGCCGTGGCAGTTCTTATTTATTTCTATCGTCTTACAAACTTTAATAAATACACAGCATAAAAAAATGGATCAGTAAATACAAAATACTGGACCAGGACTAGACGTGAAGGAATATTGAAACCAGATTCAATATCTAAAAACTTACTTCTTTCTCAACCACTGGTGAAATTCACAATTAAGAATAACGTCATGCATGTCTAATTACGAGTTTATCTGAAAATTTAATGCAATAGTTATCCTGAAATCAGCTTTGTTAGGTAGTACTTCCACGTCACAAATTAAGCAAGAGTGCCTACATTTTTTCGCAACAAACCGCAAATTGCTAACGTCTTACCCGCAAATACCGCCACCGTCGTCTGTCACATGTTCTATTTTGTCTTACAAAGTATTTTTGGACCTCTCACACGTTTTAGAAGTCAAGGAACCTTCGAAGTGCAAGTGTTACAATTGTAGATGCGGCTTGGCAAAGTTATGGCGGAAAATTGTTGCTAGAGACTCGTTGAATCACTTATCCACTTCCAGATAGATATGTTGATACTTGACTAAATACTACGTGGTCCAAACCTTTAAGGTATTAAAACAACTGGTAGCCTAACTGCCAGTGTCATTACTTTAAAAATAATTTAACAACCGAATATAAATGACTAGCTTTCCGCCTGCAGCTTCCCCCGCGTGGACAACACGGTTTTGACTGTTTAGTTTTTTCCAATTCTTCTATTTCTGTACCAAATTTCGTCAAAATCCAAACGGACTTTCATCCCCTATTTCATCCCCACACAGGTTGAAAACTATATCAAATATTTATTTATTTCTTATCAAGTGCCTAAATACAAAGTTTGATGGTTTTATCGTCAACAATGATGAACTCTATACAAACACGCCCTATTTCAACCCCTCCAAGAGGTTTTTTTGTGAAAAAAAGGTAGCCTATATCCTTTCTCAAACTTTAGTCTATCTCAGTACTAAATTTCATCAAAATCGGTTTAGTGGTTTAGGCGTGAAAGCTTAACAGACAGACAGACAGAGTTACTTTCGCATTTATAATATTATTAGGGATGACAGCCGAACTGCAATCGTAAGCCAAACGCAGATTACGCGTGTTACTGCATCTTGAGTTATATGTTATATATGTTTAAAGACTGCAATAATGCACAAATATTGACAACTTGATGGCCCATCGCTTTACCTCTCACCGAGTTGTTGTGCAACTGGGAATGTGCGAAGATAACACGGAGTTATGTTATGACTATCGTAAAATATAACGCAGTTTATGGATTGTTTATCAATTGTTTAGGCACAGGAAAGTTTTGTGTCTGCCTCTTGATAAAGTTACTGATGGCAGATTTCACCTTATTGGGAAAATGCTAGAATGACGATAATGAAAATTCTTGCTATATTGTTGGCACATATTTACTAAATAGATTCGTCTGTATATACGTAAGTTCCATTAATTCCTGGATTAGGTAGGAATTTTACATTATTAATTTACTGATTTCAATCTAATATTGAGCTAACTGTGAGTTTTCCGAAGAAAACCACAGTCAAAAGATCCAATAAAGGAACTAAGTTTCTTTACAGTGGTCTGAACAGGAATCGTGATAAGGATTCGGAGTATTCCTCTAAAGTATATATCCTCCTTCCTCCAAGAGACGTCACTAAATCAAGACGATAACCTTAAGCTTAATCGAATTTGTCACATTACTGAATAAGTATTTGATGTGATGTGGATGTTTGTATTTCTAAGTTCACGGGTTCATTATAAAGCGATTATATAATAATAGCAAAAATAAAATGGCGATTATTATTTCAATAGGGAAAATGAATGCTTCATTTTTACTTGCGCGTGCGTCGTCACGTCGCAATGTCTTAAATATAAAGAAACGTATCAACTAGGGCGTAACAAGAAGCCGCCGTAATTATGAAGCTCTTAATTTTACACGAGCCCAACAATTAATTCATAAATATGCATGTTCATTGTACTTTGGCATTGTTTCCATTAAAATAATGTTGGCAAGTAATGCATTCTACATCGGACTAGTTAGCTCGTTCGTTTTTTGACTAAATAGCAGTGAATGTTCAATGAACGTTTTTTTACAGTTAATTAGGGAAGACGGCTTCTAGTCGTAAACGTGTACATTTATAATTTGTGTGACATAACGCGTCAGTGTGTGCGGTCCACGCGCGGGGTCGCTACCCGCAGCATTGGCAACCGTCCAGCTGCTCAACCAACTATTATTACAAATGCACGCATTGACCACATTATCCATGCATGTACCATGACCTCTATCACCAGGACATAAAGACTGTCCCTCTTCACTTAATCACCAACTCAGATTTTGTAGCGCGAAAGGTAATGGATGAACGGCAGGTGATTTGAAATAAAACCATTTGTTATATTCGCGATGGCGATTATTTTATTTTGTTTTGCAAGTAAGTATACCGTTTTAGATCAAAGTGCGATGTTTTGTTATGTGGATGATTATGGTGAAATATGAAATGTCAAATGAATTACTGCGCCTGCGCCGAGGTTTGTGTTATCCTAAATAACTTTGTGTATAAGGTAGGCTTGCTATGGTTGTGCCAGCACTGATTAATGAAGGCGAAACATTGTATTATTAAATTTCTACCAATCATAAGAGAGGAAGCAGAAACAGTCAGTTGTATTATTGTATATTATTACACTGTAGTAGTATGCAGTTATCATGCCAAAACTCGGTAACCATCGATAGATAGTCCATCGCGCGAGAATAAAACATAGTTGAAAATATTGATTGTACTACCTTTACGTTATTGGTTACGTATACCTATTGCAATATCAGGGGAATTAGCGATGATGAGTTCCATGGACCTGACCATAAGGCGAGGAAAGACAAATGAGGTTTTAGTTGGTACGAGTCCGTCATACCCTGCCGCCTCTAGCGGCAAAAGATCAATGATGATTTTCGTAACAATAAAAAAGGTCGTAGCTTAATAATTATATATTTAATAAAAATATCATCTCATTATTTAGGTAATAGCCATATAATGGGCACATAAAATGAGAATAATAAAATTAATAGTTTCACGCAATATGGCGCGGGGCGTTTGTTTTTTTTTTATTGTTTGTCTTGGCACACGCGGGAAACTGACTCATTCTGCCACCTGAATTATCTTCAATTCTAATGGGAACGTTCTTATTTTACGATTCTTGTTGATGGACCATGACTAATTATTGAGTGATGAATGTTTCGACTAGTATCTTTTATAGTTGAACCGATGAATGGTGTTATTCCTCGAGTCGTTTCTCGTTATAATAATGATCCCATGACGGATAAAAAAACAATTCAGTTAGTTAACTGAGATTTTTATTGTCATCGAATACCTATATTTAATCTATAGGTACTTTTGTATATTAAATTATAAAAATGAAGAGTTTGTTTGTTTGCTTGAATGGGCTAATTTCAGGAACTACGGGTTCGATTTGAAAAAATATTTCAGTATTAGATAATCCATATATCAAAGAAGTTTATAGGCGATATAACATTACGCTACGACCAATAGGAGCGGAGCATAAATGAACAACAAAAAAAATATTCCTTTTAAATGCAGAAAAGCCGAGAAACCACGCGGGCGAAGCCGTGAGCGGAAAGCTAGTCTTAAATATTTTTGCAATTTTAATTGTTTCGTCACATCAAAACAAACAAAATGTAAACTTCAATAATACAAACATAACTAATTTAATGTGTATAGATAGAAATGTTGTCATGGTCACAGGTTTTTGACCTTTCGTCCTTCATTTATCAAACTCATTTAGATAAAAAAGACATATTAATAAGATTATGTGACAAACAAAACGCCTAATTAAAAACCCGATAAGATTAACGTTAGAAGATTTGTAGCACTTTTGTAATCATAATTCATAAGGCCGACATCCGTGTAGGTCAGTCATTCCTAAAGTAGTATTGACCCCAAAGGACGACTTCGATTCGGTATGAGATCTCAATGGGGGTATACATATTATATTATTACCCGATTAAACACTAATAGAACATTGTTCATAATACTTTTTTTAAACAAACATACCATCACGCCTGTATTCCCCGAAGGGTTAGGCAGAGGTGTACTAATGTACACCCACATTTCGCTAGTAGGTACATATGTTTAGATCCCATGTAATAGGGGGGAGCCATATACATTGATTATATGAGTCAGATACTCTTTATACTGCCTCGTTGGTCTAGTGGTCCCAATCGCGACTGCTACGCTAGAGGTCTTGGGTTCGATCCCCAGGTCGAGCAAAGTGTTATTGAGTTTTTCTATGAAATTCTTAGTAGCAGCTCGGAGTCTGGATTTGTGCCCGGTGAATGGCAATAGGCTCGCCCCCTATTCCATGGGACCCAAACATACCGGCGAACTGTGGGTGTATATTAAGTACACCTCTGCCTAACCCTTCGGGGAATACAGGCGTGATGGTATGTTTATACTCTTTATACAAGAGGTTCTATCCAAAACAGGAAAATCGGCAAGCGGTAGGTATACTAGGTATTAACGGGACAAAAAGTTTGTGAGAAGGTTTAGCTGCAATAAAGAAATCTCTTAATCATAGAAGTATAAATGATAAATTTGCCTTGAATTATCTTAGCATATTCCGACATTTGTGATATAAAAAAAAAGCAAATTCTTTAGCGAAAATAAAAAGTATATAAAATATGTCATGGTTGAGGAATGAAGTCACGCGCGGGGGACATTTGGCTCGGGCGCGAAATGCGCAGTATCGGCTCGTTACCCGAAGCTGGCGAGTGCCGGCACGCGACTGACAACACGACAGGTTCCTGGAATAACTAGTACCACTTATCAAAACTATGCAATAACATAAATTTTGAAATAACGTTACGTGCTCATCATCCCTAGCATCCAGTTCTAATCCTATCACGCACGGCTATCCGAGAATTTAGGAGAGAAGTATGGTTTTAATTACATACCCTGCCGCCTCCTGCAGTCACCAAATGATGCATAAGTCTTTCAGCACTACAAAAACTTCTTAAATTACAGATAACGCAACTTGTGAGATTCGAAGGATGAAAATTATGCGGGAGTTCATTATAAAAATTTTTGAAAATTCGCGGATTTGGGAAAAACGACTCCATAGGAAATAGTACAGTTGTGGTAATCATTATCGTAACGTTGCGCTCGCGCTGGTAGAAGAGGTAACATCGGTTCATGGAGGAGGACAGACGAAGTTTCGTTGCTATGAGCTTCCATTGCCTTCCAATATTGAAGAAATTGGCAACATAAAATTGTTTAATTTAAAAACGCCCTTACCCCTGGTCGAATAAGATCGAACGATAAATTTTGTATTGGTATCTATAATGTGGGACTTAAATGTTGATTTGTAATTCAGATTTGACAAGTGTTTTTTAGGACTTCATTATATCTACTTATACAACCTTCACGTATGTACTTTTAGTTTGTGGACATAAACTTCAACCCAAGGCCAATCCTAGCGCCTAAAGAAAAAAATAAAAATTCTTGGACAAAGATAACGACCACATTCCTTTTCAGTTTCGGCAAATTCTGGAGCTGGACGTTCCGTTTCGCACTCAAAGGTTTTAATGTATCGTTGGCAGTGGTGCCAACATTCCGCAGCGGGACAGATTCCCTGCGCGCCACGCGACATAATCTGATTCATTAGTAAAACGAAAGTGCTCTTGCCAAATATTTATAGTAAACAATATGCTCACTTAACTTACTCCTGATCTCATCTGAACAAACCACATTACTATGAGTTCGTGCTGAGGAATCCGCGCTATGTGGAAGAGGCGCCAATGTACCGTTTATCAGCTGTTTGATCTCTTAAATATTTGATAGAACCGGATTATAGTTTTCCTTATTGCTGATTTCATGGTATTTCTTTGAAGAACAGAATTAAGTAGATTATTTCTTGTCTATTTCTAAAGTCCAATTTTAATTGTCGTTTAAGTTTTTTTGATTATATTTAAGAATAAGAATAGGAATATAGTTTTAGTTTTGTACCTACCATTTCCGAGAACCTAGCTGACACGCACGCCTAACTCTAGCAGAAAATAATGATTTTAGTCTTTTTTACAATACCTTGTTTCGGAAAAAACTAGTGCATTTTTGCTAACGTTAATAATTGTCCAATTTCTGGAGATATTCAATTTCACGGTAAGTTTTATCTGAATTTTAGATAACAAAAACATGTATTAGCAAAAATTTTCATTGTTTACTTAGAACAATGGGTTCCTATTTTAATGGCCGTTTCATTGCAGATTACGGCTAATTTAATACACCCTTCAAGGTTATTTCAATTTTATTTTTAATTTATTGAAAACCGGCAGGAGACTTGTTGTTACAATGATTTAAAGTTAAAGACTGCCTCATTAGTCTAGTGGTCCTAAGCGCGACTGCTACGCTAGAGGTCCTGGGTTCGATCCCCAGGTCGAGCAGTGTTATTGAGTTTTTCTATGAACTTCCCAGTAGCAGCTAGGAGTCTGGATTTGTGCCCGGTTAATGACAAAAGGCTCGCCCCCTATTACATGGGACCTTAACATACCGGCGGGTGTACATTAGTACACCTCTGCCTAACCCTTCGGGGAATACAGGCGTGATGGTATGTTATTATGAAGTTCGATTTTAGTGGCGACTGTAACGATTGTGTGGCCTCAGAATGAGTTGTCGCACTTCGCAGCCTTCCACATATTACTTAATAGTTATTACGCCCTACTAACATACCCAATGTAACATTCCACCTTGCACATATAAAACTATATGCAAGTTTATTAAAACAGCTCGATCGATCGACAAACATACATCACGTTTCGCACTTTACAGATAACATTATCCGTACCTACTTACCTAATATCGTTCAATTACTATTACGCTTAATTTTATTACGATGCATTTTTAACTATTGGCTACACTATCGTGTTTTTCTGTAAGTTGCCAACTTTCTGTCAAAATGACATTTGAAAGCTGTCACTGACAAAAGGTTTGCGTGGATTTGCGCGCGCACCGTTTACGCGGCAATATCTATTAATGGCCGGCTATTTTTTGGCAAGGTAATTGGGGTGATGAGCCTAGCGCTCAGTGCTCAGGCCTAGTGTCATTAACGATATCCTATGACAGACACGTTGCCATACGAATTTACGGCCAATTTTTTTTATTCATCAACTACCGATACAATAGATTTTGTATTGTATTAATATGGTGCTTGAAGGGTTAATTGACCCTTCGGCGTCGCTAAATTGAGTAACATTAGCAGGTTAGCCATTAAGTAACCATATGTCGTATCATAAAATTATAAGACAACTGAACTAACTTGTCGTGATCACTGTAAGAATTTGAAACGTCAAACAACAGTCATTTCCTACGATTTTCATGATTAGCATTTGTCTGTCGATCGTAGTTTGGTTCTTCCAAGAAAGGATTTATAGTCAGAGCAGTGAACTATTCACGATCACGATTCACTAACGTTTAAACATAAATGTAGCTATACGACGAATATAAAGACATAATTAAATCAAGCTTAGCAACTGGTTGACTGTTTTAATTAGTGCAGGACGAACGTCAGCGTTGGTTTTCTATTAATCGAGACCTGTGCCACGTAAAGCCGGCCTGTCCCAGTTGTCATACGGACACATGTCATTATGACAATCGTTAGTGATATTATGAAAAACCCAAAATCGTGACAACCAGTATCCCCTTACGACAGGAGGTGTCATGGTAGTCGCTTGATGGAAAATACCGATATACCTACAGTCGCATCTTCGATCATGTTCGATCATCGAATTTAGATATAATTTTTGTGCCAAACAGACAAGTGTTAGACTGTACTGTTTAAAAAAATATTTTGAATTTTGTTGGAATAGGTATAGGTACTTATGTTGAAGATTTATCTCACAGGATCTTACGATCGTAGGTAGGTGCCAAGATTGGTAAATCGGTCGGAAATAAGAATCAACGTTCATTGTTTTTCTTTTGTGAGCGTGGAGTTGTTAATATACGTAGAACATAAACAGTCAATTATAAAACATATTATTTAACATACCTATTGTTTCCTACCTAGACTGTGTGTCCCCGCCACACGTGTCACAATAGTGTTGCGCAACTGACACGGTATCACAACACTAGTTTACGTAAAAGTCGCGGTGTGACATTTTACTCAGAGCTGTCAAGTTGACAGACGTCAAACGATTCTTAATAGTAGTGTTCCATTAGGTTAAACGGGATTGTAAGTTTTATTTAGGCACTAACCGTTAAGTAATTGTACTAGCAACAGAACGCAGAGCATAATTCCCCGCAAAAAACCAAAGTAGTAGTCTACCTAGGTAATAGACAATTATAATACTAGAACTCTTCATAGTAAACATAGCTATAAAAGTTTTAAATGATCGTAAACTTAAAATACTATTTCTGGTATTTACAGCTCAGAGTAACTATCTACGCCTTCATATCTCGGCTCGTGTCGGAAGTAAAAACATAATTCTAATGTGTTTGTATTAAAAACCAAGTTCTTTGCCAGTGAAACAATGCGGTAATTATGATAATAAACAGGCGAGTCTAGGCACTAGGCTAGACAAACGCAATTAAAGTCGAGTTTGAACACTACGCTTAACATGTAGGTACTTCTTGACAAGGAAAATCATTTGATTTATTACATACATATTTTACAAGCATATAATGGTAATATAAAATGCATGCGTTGAAAATGAAATGTTTTACCTATGTCCTTTATAACTAGTTTTCGGCCCGCGGCTTCGCCCGCGTGGACTATACGTTTCTTTTCATTTTACGGGATAACTAGCTTTCCGCCCACGGCTTCGCCCGCGTGGTTTATTGGCTTTTCTATACTAAAATATGTATGTATTATACATATAAACCTTCCTCTTGAATCACTCTATCTATTTAAAAAAAACGCATCAAAATCCGTTGCGTAGTTTTAAAGATTTAAGTATACAAAGGGACATAGGGATAGAGAAAGCGACTTTGTTTTATACCATGTAGTGATATACAGGATGGTAGGGACATCGACGCACATCCGCTTACCACGAATTCAGAACATGATTTTGGACCCGTGCATCAATATGCGTTGATATTTTTCGTCTGTTATGTTTTAAAAAATCAACTGTTCCATTCATTTTGATCGTGTAGGTATCGTTTTGATTGTACTTTTGAATGAAAAATTTTTTTTTTTCATAACACAAATAATATCCACGCAAGGGGGCCCAGAATCATGTACCGAATTCGTGGTAAGCGGATGTGCGTCGATGTCCCTTCCACCCTGTATAGCCTATGTCACTGAGGAATAATGTAGCTTTCTATTGGTGAACAAATTTTCAAAATCGGTTCAGTATATCCAGAGATTACCCACTACAACCTCACAAACGTTACCTCTTTTAATATTAGTATAGATTATTAGGCTATAGTTTACTCAGTAGTGTGACATCCGTTCGCTCTTAAAAGGGACAAGTCCATCTGTGGAATTTACAAACATTGTAAGACGAGTTTCAGGTCTAATGTTCACACAGGAAACGGCCGTTTCGTGTAAGAAACAATAATGTCATTCGCTGATGAAAACTATTCTACATATAGAGATAGAGTTCATTACTGGGGGCCTACCATAAACTCTTATAGCAGGTCAATTTTAGACGGAAAGTGAACTGTCGTGTTATTTTGTACCATGAGCACATCAAATAACCGGCCAGCCAGCGGTCACGTGACTTAAGCCGGCGAGCGGTCACGTGACAACATTTCAGCGGGCTGACCTGCAAAGAGCTTTACCATCAACTCATTTTTGACATTAGAACACTTGAAATTGAACTGCCCTGCAGTCATATTTAGCAGCCGTATAAAAGTAGCTTTTATTGACCTGTTTTCTTTGATTTGTAAGAATAACCTAAAGTAAAAATGACTTAGTGCATAACATACTATTGTGGCACTATTAAAAATTTTAGACAGAATGAAAGTATTATATTTTCCGTTCATTGTCGATGTGTGATGAAGATGAATTACTTACTTGATTTCTTGAGTAAGATATCGATAATATCCACGGAAGAGTTTATCTCTTCCGTGATAATATCAGTGATAAACTCATCACTAAAATCCAAAAAATAGAGTTGGTAGATATACTTACCAGAAAATAAAGAACACATTATTTATTTTTAATTAATTGTTGTCTGCCCAGCTTTTATAATATTTGATAGCACCACCAACAGCAACAATGGAATTCCAATTTTCCACCACCTCCGTCCGCATCACACATCTTCGAAACATTGACCGAGCACGTTGTAGCCCATTGCAATGTTTTTGTGATTATTTAAAATTCACACAACGTTTCCAATTGTTCATATGAAACTCTTTTTTAAATCATGATAACTTAATTTGATATTTCCTTTACCACTCACAACGAAACTAACTTCTTATGAGTGTTCCAAAATTTTTTTAAAAAATCCACCATACCACACCACTCAAGAAGTTATTATGATCTCGTAAATTGTGCATAAGAAATTATTTGATTCGTATGTACTTAAAGCTTCGTTCGAAAACAGCCCTTATTTTAGTTGCTTTTATGCTAAGTGTTTTAAGTAATGACAAAGGTCTTTAACATTTAAATCATGATAACTAAAAATGTTTTGCAACAAAACTTAGTGTCTGTAGAAGTATCACTCTCATAAAAACAGTATTTTGAAATAAGTATCCTAACTTCCTTAAAACCGTAAAACCGATAATAAGGCGAAAGCGTATTTCCGAACGTTTATTTATATTTAAGAGGATAGTATCCGCTTCGCGCCCCATACAAACGCAGTTTGGCCCTTGCTTGAATTTTAAACAATGAAAGTCATTGAAATTTTGCAGTAACAATCTTATCATTAATATACGTGTTTCTGTAATATAAAATTTCATTTCAATATACGGTTAAAAAGTTACACAAGCTCAAAGATTGGCAATTTTCGTTGAAAAACGGCCCAACTTTATGCTAGTATTTCTCGACAATGTATCAATACAGAAACATTCTGATTCGAAGGAAACCCAGATAATATAGTGAATATTTTTTTACAAGATTTTTTTTTTACATATTAGTAATATTATAGGAGTAATCTCCAAAATGCGGAACATACGAAATACGCGTGAAAATGTTGTTGTTTCTCCTCTCGGGCACGCGTTCGCATCGCGAGGGATAGAGACAGCGACAACTGTGCAACATTGTTGCGTTCGCGAGGGACACTCCTCTTAAGCGAACCGGACAGCTTTAGTGTAGCAGGTCTGAAGTTGATGCATTGCAGGGCAGTTTGAATTGTTCATGGTACAAATAGAAAACCTGTCAGGTTGACCTGCAAAGTTGGCCTGTCCTGTACTTGGCAAATATTTTAAAAGTTCATGGTAGGCCCCCTGTTCACCCACGTTCAAGAAAAAATTGTACCTGTATTGTAAACGACCGCGTAAGAAGTAAAGAATTTTATTTATTGCATTCTAATTTCAAACGATCTTCTTGTAAATTTTTTTGGATTCCAAACGAAACGATTGCAGTACAGATTTGTATGGCGAACGCATGGTGTGACGTCACAACGTGTTATAGTGCTGTCCCTGTCTAGCAGAAAAATTAAGGCGCTTATAACAGCTTTATTTTTCAACGGATATTAATTTAGTTTTTGTTTTTCGGCTCTATTTATGTACCTACAACTTTATTAAAGGACCATAAGAAATATTAGTCAACTAGCCTGAAGTAGTATGAATAACCTTTATGAAACATTCTAATACCGCATATACGTATACACACGGTTACACAGAGCTAAGCTTATACAATACGAAGTAAGCTTATACTGGAAATGTATAACTTGATGTGTAACCGTGTGTATTATAGTACTCGGCGATTTGTACATCGACTCCAAGAAAGAGACAACCGCTCAGCCGCGACTTTGTAGAGAGCTATCTCTGTTTCACGAAGCGCGAACCATCGTGTGACAGAGATAACGCTCTACGAAGCCGCGGCTGATCGGTTGTCTCTTTCCGGGAGTCGAATTATGTAATATTTATCGCTGCGTAGGTACTGTAAATTTCTATAGGTTTTATAGGCGCTCTAAATTAAATTACAATATTTCCAATGAATTTAATTATTAAATTCCTTTTGAAACATGTCGTGAACTATGCATAATTTATCGGCCATATTGATGGGAAGCCGCGGAGAATTTCCGAAACAAGAACTAATGTAGGATAGGAATTCATTTAAGCATCGTTATTTTAACCGTTTATTGGAAAGAAGTCAATAAGTATATTTTACAACAACGGTATCGAACCTTTTGAAACGAAGTGCAGTTAAATAGATATGTATTTAAGACAATAATATATTATGTATAAAATCCTACGCGAACGGATTTTACAAACTACGAATCAGTGGTATTCGTCTGTCTTTTCTATTTCGTATTAGTTAAACTTTATTCTCACTATTCTTAGATTTTGCTGACAAAGTTTCATTTCAAAATTCGTTAGTATGAGAACGACAATTTTATTATACAGTGCGTATATTTATTTATATATATAGTACAAAAGACGAAAGACTTTTTAAATTCTTGGCTGACACACAAATATTTTTAATTCATGAAATTCATTGCGCATCATTTTGGCACCGGACCGGCGTTATTAAAATATAAATATTATTAACACGCTTGTAATTTTATAATATGGTATATTTATATTTATTATTTATTTATATTTATTTATACCTGATTCAATAAAAAAAAATCGTATCATTTTGTAACTAATAACGTTACAAATGTTATTTATATGTCAGCGATTAGTAATGCCACAGTATAACAATATTAGTAACAAATTTGAAAGTTTTATTAATTAAAACTAGTAATGCTGGGGCCGCATTCGCGAAGACATTCGTGCCATAAACTCTACCTTCACAGCCTACGGCGTAGATGTATGATCACATAGATTTGGCTATCTGGTAAACAGCTGCATAGGTAGGAAAAAAAGTAAGTAGTTATTGCTGCAGTCGCGTAAAACGCATACATAAGCATGCGAAAGCTAATGAATAGAAATATATCTAAGTATATCTATACTAATATTTTAAAGAGGTAAAGTTTTTGAGTTTGTTAAGTTGTAAGGGGTAATATCTGGATCTACTGAACCGATTTTGAGAATTATTTTACCAATAAATAGCCACGTTATTTGTGAGTGTCATAGGCTCCCAACGAAGCGGGAACGGAACAGTATATATAATGTATATCAGTATAGTAAATTATACAGTTTTGAAAAAAAAAAACCACATCGCTATTTTAATTCCAGAGTCATCTACGCACAGTAAGCAAGTTTGTGGCGAAGGTACTTTTGACTTTGCCACTTAAATGTGTTGTTAAGTACGGATGTTCAGTTTTTTTTTTAGAAATACATTGCCAAGTACGTCTTCACAATTCAAAAGTTCAAACAATACAACATCAAAAGGAAAGATTGAAACGACAATATTTTTTATAATAATTATCTTCATACGCTTAGTTACGATTTATTTGTGAAAAACATCCGGCCAGGATTATTGACATGGTCGCGTTTCTACTCTTAGAGGCTGTCACATTTTGATGCGCATTGGCAGCTCACCAAAAAGTTATTGTTTATCACCAACTGCCCGGAAGTCGGTTTACGAAATATTTACTAATTGGTTAGGCGAATTCTTATAGGTGTATTCATGGGTTCTCTGAAATCATTGAAGATAACAGGAAAAAAATATTATAATTAAATACACATACCATCACGCCTGTATTCCCCGAAGAGTTAGACAGAGGTGTACTTAATGTACACCCACAGTTCGCCGGTATGTGTAGGTCCCATGTAATAGGGGGCGAGCCTATTGCCATTCACCGGGCACAAATCCAGACTCCGAGCTGCTACTGAGAATTTCATAGAAAAACTCAATAACACTTTGCTCGACCTGGGGATCGAACCCAAGACCTCTAGCGTAGTAGTCGCGATTGGGACCACTAGACCAACGAGGCAGTCTTATAATTAAATAAAATACGTTAATTATGTTGTATTTCTGCTTATTGTAATATTGATCACGGCCTATGGAATTTCAATCTGCCAATACATTCATAAGAAATACATATATTGTGATGGTACAAACATATTGTACCTATACATGAATTTATAAAAAATCCTCCCTCAATCTCCTTTTCTCCTTCCTCTCCCTCCCCCTAAAAAGGCTCGGCAGTGCATCTGCAACTCCTTTGGTTTTGCAGATGTCCATGGGCGGCGATGACTACTAACCATCAGGTAGCTCGCCTGCTCATTTGCCGAGTAAACCCATAAAAAAAACAGTATCTTTATGTTTAAAAATATATATTTTGTAGGACATTTATCTAAAGGTACTGGCTACTCCTAGTAATTCTCCTAGTACTCATATTCCTAGAATCGTTTATCTATGGCCGAGGCTAGCAAAAAATAACGCTGTACAGCCGCTACTAGCTACTACAACTATGTAGGAATAAGATTAGTAGGAAGATAATTCTAGGAGTAGGTTAGCACATTTAGTGAAATTAGTATATTCCTTTTTTTTAAAAAGGATACTTTGTATTTTACAATAACATACAAACCATGCGTAGACATCGGTACAACTCACTAATAAAATTGCATAAGATTATTTTTCCAATTTAATGGAGTCATTACCTAAGTCCGCAATCCGCATTATGAGTTCGTGATCATGCATAGCATGTCACTGTGGCATGATTCATAGTTTTGTTTATGTTATTTATGCAATTTGTTATAAAATATAAAACGGAAACTTCGACCTTGGTGACGCAATTCAAGTTCATGCATGAACGTGTCATTATTCTCCGATTTACTGTTCACTGTTGGGCCTGGTATTCTCGGGGATCGGGCTAGACCCGTCGAGAAAATTTCAAAATTTTCAAGATTTCCATGACTAATAAAAAACTGATCGTATGTACGTCTACTGCTGTGTGGTAAAATTACTGGTACTCTCAACATTTTCATGGGAAATCTCGCGAATGTCATGATTACGACTTGATCCGTGACAACAAACACATTACTTAGTCAAATCCCGCGAACTAGCTCGTTACAGTCACCCGCTCTATAGTTCCGGTAACTCTATATCATCAGCACATAAACAAACCAAACTATTAAGTTCTAATTTTAAATTTAAGGACTGGCCACACTCAAGCGTCGCATGACCAAAGAGTATTTACTTTCTACGTATTAAGAATAAAATTATAATACATACGCATTTGTTTCTAAAATGTATTTTGATAATTACGTGACATAGGTACACATTTTTAAATGGATATTAATATTATAGTTATGGCATAAAGTAATGGATATCATTGGAATATTTTTTGTTGGCTGGTAATATTATTTTTAAACATGGGTTAAAGTGATGAATATGTATTGGTTAATTTGCTCCTGTCTGCATACAATGGATCTCGTTAAAGTAACTTGTAAGTTCTCTTGATGGATAACTTACTAATTCTGAATAACTGATTAAAATACTACGATGGACCTACTGAATACAAAAGAATTAACGCACATTTTAAATAAAGTATTATCGATCATTGCACTCGAGGATGACGGTTACACACTGCCATCAAATTGTCATATCTATTTAAATTAGGAACGCTTCCTAAAAATCACGCTATGACACCTTATGATACAGCCTGAACATCAAAACAAGACTATTAACATTCTATGGAGTCGTATGTACAGCACTATAAAAAAAATACGCGGCAGTCTCTGTTTACGATGATAATACTGAATTACTGGTCATTAAGGCCGACACGTGGAAGGATCAGTGTCAATGTTTGTTTTCAGTTTCTCACCAATCACAGCGCCTGTTGTTATTATTGCTAATTCTTGATTGGCTGATTCACCGAATTCTGTGATAGAAATAAACGTTTTCAATTAGGTGACTTCATTCTCTTCTCGTAAATAATATAGGTAGCCAAAAAGGCGTAAATATTTTAGATTGGAAAACATAATTAAAACTATAAAATTATACGGTGGATTGCTTTTGGTCATTATTCTGAGGTATTGGCATTTGCAAACGCTCTATATTAAATTATTGATAAGGTTGATAAATACATATAGTCAATCGCATTACAGTCTGACTTATCTAGAGCTGTTTTTTTTTTAATTAGGACAGCACATCGCAGCGAGAATGCTTTCCTGCGTTCCCACTGACGACAAAACATGTTGCAAACAGCTATCTTACTCTATCTTAGTCTCAGAGAGTGAGTGAGATAGGTAGCCGTTTGCAACATGTTTTGTCGTCAATGGGAACACGTATTGACACTTTTTACTCGACACTGATGTGTAACCCACACATCAGTGTCGAGTAAAAAGTTCAATTACGCAGTTAAGTGAAACCTTAGTAATGATGTTTCCTCAATGATTTGCTCGCTACCTTTCCGAGAAGTGTCGTGATGATGCCTCAGGTTGCGAGAGTTGGTAATCGGTTTCTGGGAACGGTTGGCCCTTAGCCCTCTTAATGTTGCCATCGCCAGCTGTATGTAACATACACTTGGCAATGATAATATGATATGACATGACATGAAGAAATGTTTTATCCACATGGATTTTGCTATTTATAATAAATGATTGATAAATGCTGTTTTATTAATTATTTTTTTACAGACAAAAATCGAAATGAATTATTTTGGTTACTGGGAGCCGGTAAAAGCATTCCTGAATTGACTTTTCGGGGAAAACAAGTGTAATGTTATGCTGTTATATTTTTTATTGATGGCTATACCATAACTACAGTTCCTATAAAAGTAAACGACACTACACTTGCCAAACAAAACGGCGAATGCCTGCTTTACATAATAAACACCGGGTTCATCGGCTATCCTTAAACAGATGGCCATTAAAACGTGCGTTGTCGCGTGCAGAGGTTAATAAACCAATATAAATATCGGCGCTATTATTCCTAGAAGGATCTTTTAACATATCTGTCCTATTTATAGATACTGCAACGGCCGTTCATTTGACGTGTCCTATTTTAAAAATAGAACGGCTCATTTTTTTCAAGGACATCCCTATTAATATAGAGCAAAGACAATTTAGTAATGTAATTGTAACAGTTCACTCCGCTCGGTCATTTATGATAGGGCCGCTACAAACTAATAGATTGATCGATATCAGTGGCACAGCACGAATGCCATTTAAAAAAAATGTGCAATATGGCTATGTGAAAGTCTTGACATTTGCGTCTAAGCATTAGGTTTTAATCTTGTCACATTTGCACTCCGATTAATATTGTGATGAAAGAAATACTTAATCATTTCTTGACAAATTGTATTTCTATGAGCTAGCCATATAGGTATCTAGCTGATTGAATACCCGATGCTAGTCAGTTTCTGCTTAAGTATCTTCTAAGTTAAAAAAAAAATCAAAGATATTTTATCTTCTAGTAGGTTCTGTTTTATTTTATGAACCGGGCTATGTATCTGCTAATATTTTCAAATATCTCTTTTAACGCAAACAAGGAAGTTTTGAAAAATGTTTTCAAACAACGAAAACTCTATCACCGTTGTCGGAAGTAAAGTATCGATAAATTAATTGAAAGGTTTTCGAACAGTTGTAATCAGACTTCCTTGGATACTAAAACTAAACATTCCAGTATCTTAAAAGAGTAACATTTGGACTAAGTAAAACCTATGTTTGCAAAATATATTGTTCCAGTCTCACGTTGAATTAATTAAATAAAATCTATGTCACGGTGAAAATTGGTTGTATCCTTAGAGGAAATATCGTTGATATAATTTATTAATTTCTGTAATGCTTGTAATACACACATAGTTTGCTTAGTGTAGGCACGGCTACACATCAAGCTATACAAAACCAGTTTAGGCTGGCCTCTTACTTTTGTGAAGCCTGTACAATGGGAGACCAGCTTAAACTGGATTTGTGTAGTGCCCTGTAGCGTGTGTACCATAAAAAAAACCGGCCAAGTGCGAGTCGGACTCGCGCACCGAGGGTTCCGTACAAACCTTTAATACGTCTACGCATTCATGAGGAAAGGGGTAGTAAGTTAAAAAAATATTTTTATTTATTTTTTATTTGTATTATTTATATATTATTTTTATTATAATAATCTGATATAACCTAAAATTTTCGGTTTTCGCAATTTTTCTGTGCTACAAGACCTTTCTTGGTACCAAATTCTAGATTCTGAGTTCATGGAAAGTACGTTGTAGGTTTTGATTCACTTGCGAGTATCGAAAATTTGCGGCATAAACGGTTGTATTTTTTTATTGCGTTAGAAGTTTGATTATTGCACAGCTCCAAGGAACAGTAGACCTGAGTATTTGATATAAATTCCAGCTTGATACCTCCACGCGTTTCAGAGAAAAAGCGTCTTCACAGACAGACAGACGGACGGACGGACGATTCCGTTTTTTCCTTTCGAGGCACGGAACCCTAAAAACCAGTAAGATCAAGTTGCTAAGATCTCACGGCGATAATCCACGGCTAAATCACCATTAGCTCACTGGTGCAGATAACAATCAAAGGGTTACCATAGCCGTAAATAAACTCGTTTATCACAGATTAATTCAAAATTCACAGAAAACAATCGCCTTTACGTTTTAACTTTTTTATGGCTACGCAATTCGTGACGGTAATGCACAGAAGTCATTTAAAATTGGAACGCGATTTTGTATTATCTATTTTTGTTATCATAAACCTTGATACATTTAATGAGTTTAGGTTTTATTTTGAAATATTATTATATAATCGAAATAAAAAAAGGAGATTTTAACAACCTATGTGTATCATTAATAAAAATTGTATACACTGCGTGTGGCGAATTGTAATCGATTTTGAATAATATTAATTGTAGGTTGTAGGCATGTCTAGCTAGACATGAACGCAATTTGAATGCTAATGGCCTTTGATTTTACTAATGGCAATGTAATTTATGTTTCTATGATATCCTTATTGTATTCAGGTTTATAATTAAAGATTTTCAATTTCGTGAACGTCAAAACATCATAGTTTAGCTGAGTAATTTTCAACTGATGTCAAAAAGAAGGAAGTCTGCATTTATCTTTTTTTGTATATTTGTTACACAATACCGTGGACGGAATTAATATATTTTTTAAGTGATTTAAAATAATATACTCCTGGGATGGTTCCAATCAAATTTGGTGAAGAATCTAAGCCAACAACACGTTGTACGTATCAAGTTCTAATCAGACAGAAAAAAAAACTATGACATCGTCGTCGTAATTATTGTAAATACCTAGCTATTGAAAAGCGACTTATTTGCACAGAATAGTATAATTTATTTTTACCTACCTAAACATACTTGTAAATAAGTTTGTTGGTGTGCGTCGCATGTATAAAATAAAATAGGTAAAGTCTAATAACGTTATGTGCAATCAATTTCGGAAAGCGATTGCGAAAACAAGATTCAACTAAATTAAAGGGACCGACTTCCGAGACGGCTATGCACTAATATTATTTTTATTATGGTTTTGAATGCAGTTTTATACGAGTTTTTATGATACACTTTTTAATCTGCCCGCACTGTGCTCGATTCTTCACCGTCAAAAAACCCTAGTCATGAAAATGAAAATTGGGATAAGAATTCCAAATCATTATTGAAACGTGATAGAACCCATTATAGCCTCAAACGGCGAAGTGCTTAGTTTAAATATACGTATACCAAAGGTATATGTATCTACTTGATTAGATTAAATAAATGAAGCATGTACGGAATCAGATGGCTGATAAATAAATGTAACTGCCTAATTAGTCTGATGTTCCTAAGCGTGATTGCTACGCTAGAGGTCCTCAGGTCCATTCCCAGATCGAGCAGTGTTATTGAGTTTTTCTATATAATTCTCAGAAGCAGCTCGGAGTTTGGATTTATGCTGATCAATGGCAATAGGTGCGTCTTTTATTACATGGGACCTAAACATACTGGCAAAATGTGAGTGTACGTTCGTACACTTTTTGCCAAATTCTTCGGAGAATACAGGCGTGATAGTACGTTGTTTTTTTAAACTAGTTCGGCTGTGGTAGAGGTCGGGATGTCCTGGTTTCCGTCAACACAGCCTAGAGCTTGTTTTCAACTAAATTGTCACGTAAGCAAGCCCGTTCCTATACATAATTCATACAACAAGGCTGAAACTCATTGATTGCTCGGCGGACTACACTATACTAGTACTACAACCTCTACATTCACGCCCTGGTGTCAACAAAAGCGAAATTCAACCTTCTAAGGAACAGTCAGAACACAAAATGGAATGGACTAAAACAGTATTATGGTAACATAGGAAATTGAATCTAGAGGTTTAAAGACATGGTTGGATTTGGGTTAGCAATTGTTTCGTAGACTGTTGACCTTGGTCGGTTGAGGGGGTGTTCCATCTGAGGTGGCGTCTGGTCCCTCCACCCCCTTAGCAAGCGATGCGTCGCCTGCTTGCGTAATAGATATATTTTTACCTGATCTGCCAGAAAATTTGCTTCGTCGTCATGGCAACCCAGACGAAATATAAGTGAACGGCTGGTTGTAAATCATGCGGCAAATTGTAAGCGACATCTGTCGGAGAAGATTTATATATCTAAGTAAATAATATTGTTATTTTCGTTTAAAATCTGGATAACACCCACGCGGCTCGATAACTTGGGGGGCGCGCATGCCTCACGCGCTAGTTCGAGTAGGATGTAAAGCAAGGCCTATCCCATGAGTCCAGAAATAGCTAAGCCTCAACCTGTCATACCCTAGACGAAGCGAATTTCAAGACAAGAGCAATTTTTAGTCAATAGGAGTCCGAAATACTCCACCGTCTGCCGGGAGGCAAATAATCCGGCCAGATTTCTTGCATCCGCAAAAAGCATAAAAAAAATCAATTAGGAAACTTCCCGGGAAGAACTAGAAAAAATATGGAACTTAACATACCATGGGGGGTTAGGCAAAGGTGCACTTAATGTACACCCACAGTTCGCCGGTATGTTTAAGTCCCACCCATGTAATAGGGGGCGAACATTAAACGATGGGTGTCTTAAATAGTTGTGCCTGCCTAGAAACAAAGAATATTTTTAGGCACTTAACTATAACCTTACCCAACATTCTTCTTGTACCTATTTATATTATAGGCCTATATTACAACAATTCCTATTATTAGCAATTATGTGAATATCTTACTGAATAGTCACTCAAGTGGTCCAGTCATATCTCCAAAGAATGGTTATCAAACATGATAAACAACAGTAGCAGTAGGTATGTACAAAGTGTGATCGCGAAAGTTTATCAATAAAAACTGGTATCGGTATTATCACAAGTACCTATACAAGTTTTTATGAAGTAAATAATGTTTTCCAAGTATCTATCGATCTGAATGTAATATTTTGATGTTGATTAAATATTTATTATCTTTGTTTGTCGCAAATTCACGGTCACATAGCAACAGCACTCACATAATGTTGTGTAGATAAAAAAATATCGTATAATGACCTTGTCTCGCTCCGCAGAATCAATATTGAGTTCTGTTATTACAAGGTGAAGCTTAGATTCTCAAATGCAAATGGAAATAATTTTGAAAAACTAACAATGAAGTGCTAGTGATATGACCATTGGACTGCCAAGTCAAAGGTCTCGAGTTCGAATACAAGGCACGCACCTCTGACTTTTCGAAGTCATGTGCGTATTATTAATTAATTATCGCGAGCTTAAACGGTGAAGGAAAACATCGTGAGGAAACCTGCATACCTGAGAGATTTTCTTGACAGCGTGTGAAGTCTGCCAACCCGCAGTAGGCTAGCGTGATTGACTATAGCCTATTTCCTCTCCTACTGAGAGGAGACCCGTGCCCAGCAGTGGGACAATGTAATGAGTTGATGATTCCAATATTGATTATTAATATCTTATGACTGTAAGACCCACAAGTCGGGCTTCTGACTACCACTGAAAATTGCCATAGGTCTGACAACCAGGACTTAACGGGTTTACATCTTCTACGAGGCACGGAAGGGGTGGGTGTTTTAAAAAATGACACTAATTCATAAATGTTTCAGATACGCCACGAGCCACCTAATCATCTGATTAAAACCAGTTTCATATTTTGATTTTAATATGCACAAAAAAATATACCTCAGACACAAGATAAAATTTGCGAGGAACCAATGACAGATGAAGGTCGTAGATAGTCGAATAATACCTACTTTATAAAGTGATAAATTGTCTAGATAAATGTTGATACTATAAATCATTCGGCAATGAAAAAAATGCTGCGTTAAGTTAAACTCCTTTGCCAGGGGCTGTCATTATTAAAAGCAGTTTTTAATCTATGGGTATGATACCTGGGTTTTCCCGCTTAAAAAAATGTCATCAGTCATCATTTCATTCTGCTAACAAGCTTTATGCTGTTTTCTGATTGGACAATTAATATATTAGAACATCTTACAATTTCTGTTCCATTTTTTAATTTATTCGGAGAGTAGCGACTAATCTTACATGTAGTATTAGTGTCCAAAGTAATATTAACAAATGGCTGCAATCAGTTGAAATAGCCATAAGTCCAAATTAACAGAGACCAAAGCATACTACTGGCAAATCTTCGCTCAACCAATCAATTACTCTTCCATCACAAAATTTATTCCGGGAATCCCAATCTATATAATACTAATAACTAAAAGTATTTGTTTCATGCCAGTTTATGCAACTTTTTAATTCAATTTCCTTATGATTTATGGTCTGTGCCATAAGAACTCAACTTTCGCGAAGGAAATAATTTTATCTCATCTTTGTTTCTCTACATCTTCAAACGATTATTTTAAAAAGAAATGGTTGGATGCGTCACTGGAACTGACATTTATTAACGATAGCTGTTTAATTCAATAAGAAATCAGCGTGTCAGTGTTTTTTTGGCTAATGTTTCTTTAAGCTTTTGAAGTTGTATTTTTTTTGAGAATAGACAAAACATTTGATTGAGTGAAGAATAAATGTAGTATTCACCATTAATTAAAATCATTGAAATGGCTTAATTGGATAAGATGTTAATAGCATTTATTTATTTATTAAAAAACAAACAAATTACAACACGAAATACCACGCAGTCAATTCAGTTAATACCTAAGTCTATAAGGCCGCACTTCACTAACTATAAGCACAATATAAGAATAGATTATTATATTGCACTAAGCACAATATAAGAATAGATTCTTATATTCTTTCTTTTCTTTTATTTATCTTATCCGCAGGCCAACCACCACCTGCTTTCTTCAGACTTTGCAAACTACACAATATGTACATAGTTTTATTTTTTAACAATTCCTATGTTTTATGACAAACAGTGATAGCCTAGTGATATGACCATTGGATTGCCTAGTCGTAGGTCTCGGGTTCGAAGCCAAGATACGCAATTTCGATTTTTCGTATCTTATCGTATGTGTCGTTATATGAGTACTGTTAACCCGCAGTAGGTCAGCGTGGTAGACTTTACTAGCCTTATCCCTCTCTTGAGGGAAGACCCACGGGGCCCCTCTCTGGCTGGGCACGCCCAGCAGTGGGACTATACTGTCTTTATATTAAATTAACCTTCTCCTGTTTATTTGGCATTCTCCCTACGTAGTGACTAGTATAACGTTATTTTCATTATTTTATACGAAGCAGATTCATTGATTCAGTGTTTTTGAGCGCGTGGTGTCTTCCGACTACGAGTAAACGCGTCTTGTCTAAACAATCGGTCGTCCATTGACGGATAATGGTTAGGGCTGCCAATAGAGAAAAAGTTTTCTCACATGCTTTATTGATGAAAAACTTGACATATAACTAAAATGTACTTGAAATAACAACTGAGTAAATGTCTCGATTTTTGTCGTTTATCAGTTACTAGAGGTAACTTGTTCGTGTTGAATACGTAATTTCTAAGAAATAGTGACTTTTTATTTGATATATTTATATTGTAATAAGGTTATATTTTGATAAAGTAAATTCATCAAGGTTTTTACTATTGATTAAGTATTTTCAGCGAAAATCTATAACGACAACCATAATTTTTAGTTTATATCGCATAAAATAGAAAATCACTATTATCGTCTCGGAGGCGCCCCCTGTGGAAAATGGAGGAAGTTAAAAGTAATTATTCCGATTATTGATTTATTATGATAATAAAAACAGAGCGAGGTTCCTTGTTATTTTGATTTGAAGATAACAAAATAAATTGCGCATGTAAAATGTCATTGGAAAACAATGTTAGCTAATGCGCGAAAAAGATGTAAACAACACGTCTAAGTATGTGTGATGATTATGATGCCTTTGTGTGTACTAAACAAGGAATAGATAAGATACTAAACTTGGGTATTTTGCACTTGCTTTGGCTGTCTGCTATCATCTCAAATTTTATCAGTTCATTCGTTTCGTACATTATGAAGGATAATACTGCTCCGAATATACAATATGAGACAATCACCCTTGCTCGTTTTTAAATCGTCTTGCGCATAGTAGTTCGCGACTAGGAGCGATCACTTTAGTTCGCAGCTCCTCAATGAACTAGTTCGTTCTTTTAGTTCATCAGCTAGAACCAGAGAAAGGCAGATCGTTCACACGCGATCTTCGACGTCATCGTGATTAGCTCGGGTGGCGGTGCACTCTCGTTCACTCTCGCTCGTACAAGTCGGTCTTATCAAACGAACTTAGGAGCGAGAGATCTGGGAATAAGTTCGTTTGTAGGAGCGTTCTACCGATCTAGTTGTTCACGAACCACACAAAACTAATTTTAGAGGTAATACCTCCTTTTTACCGATTCCACGCACGCATTGCACGTAAATATATGAATATAAATGGGGAATCTTTTGAATCGTCTCATAACAAAATAAGTAAATAAATTAAAACACTCTAGAAGGGTTAAAAAGCAGATATCTTTTATTTTTCTGCATCTTAACGCCTGGAAAACAATATTATGAATAATTATTATTTAATAATTAACTGTTATTTGGATTATTATCTGTACCTAATAAGTGTTGTTGCGTCTACTGCCCCACTCGACGTTCAATGATGCCTTGTTTACATTAAGATTAGTTCAGTACACATAGCAAGTGCTTGTGCACTAACGATCAATACTTCTATAGGTACTTACCTATAGAAGTCACGCTCAGTAGTTACTTGCAATATTTATGATATAAGTATTTATGTCGTCGTTATGGAATATTAATAAGAGTAATAAATATGTACCTTGTCTTAAAGTACTCTCAGGGCCTGTTTTACCGCCTTCTGATAAGTTCCCGATAAATTATGTGCAAATTCTGTTACAATTTTGAATTTATCTGGTAGATAGTGCTTATCTGGAGGTAGTGAGACAGTCCCTAAGGCTATTTAACAACATCCGGGTAAGCAGAATCTATCGGATAAATTCAATATTTTTTTGGAATTGCAATATGTGTGTATTTAATGTCGGATAATTTATCGGGACCTCTTCTGAAGGCGGTTTAACAGGCCCTGAATAGAGATTTATTATAAAAACATAAATTTTATGTAACATAAAATTGATTCTTTTATATTTTGCTGGCATTTAATTGAATAAATAGTGTATTTTTTATTTCGGTATTTTTTCGAACTCCTCTGCATAGAAACTAGACAAAAATTATTGTTTTTCAGACAGTAGCTAAATGCGCAAAACTGATACTGTTTAAATATGTTAATTTTCGTCTGTCTATTCACCTGAAACTTAATAAACAATTTAACAGAATAAATAAAAGACTGATTAATAATGTTAATTAGTAGAATTGACCTCCTGGAAATTTAAAATGTACAGTCTCCAGCACATAAGGTTATACAAAACTGTCAAATTCCTCCAAATGATTTTAAACTTTAAAATGTTGGCAATTAAGTTCAAAATCAACTGAGAAAATTTGAAATTTTGTGGTAAGTTGATATGCTGGTCACCTTACTAAAGTATTTGTGAAACATTATGCGCGAGTGCGACAACCCTAGGCATCAGACGTTTCATTAGTTCATTGCCCATTTTTACTTGCATCCTATAAACTTTAAAATAATCTATCTACCTATATGTAACGAATTACATACTAGAAAATCGTAATGTTTCAGCTATTATAAAGAGAGCAAATGAGTTAGTTACTGAATTGCTTTTTATCAGTAAATTAAGCTTTAATTGCTTATCTATACTTATATTATAAAGAGGTAAAGTTTGTCACGTTGTAAGGGGTAATTTCTGGATCTACTGAACAGATTTTGAAAATTGTTTCACTAATAGAAAGCTACATTGTTCCTAAGTGGCATAGGCTATTTTGTCCCGAGAAATTAAAAGAAACGTCCCTATAGTCCACGCAGGCGAAGCTGCATGCAGAAAGCTAGTATAGTATATACCGGAGGTTCGTACCGATTAAAACCTCCTTTTCTATTTTTGGGGCAAACACAAGAGGTTTTTCTGAGCCGATAATTTAGAGTCAGACTTTATAACGTCGATGTTAACGTACTTACTAAACTTGAGTCTCTTTCTAACAAAAAATAGGTACCTAAGGGACAAGGATAGAAGAAAATAAGTTTAGTTGCTACAACGTGGAGTGATTATCATAGACCGATATTTTGTAGTTCTTGTACAAAAAATGAAAAACAAAATAGGTAGTTTATGGGTTCACCCATTAATACTATATACCTGTGCTGTAATTTTGCATGGCAACCGCCCATTAATCAATATAATATGAGCCAAACTCACTCTGTGACCTTCTACATCATGAATTCGCATAGTTTTTCGCTGTAGCGAGCCTTCGATAAAATATCTAGGTAAGTTACGTTGTTATTTTCTTGATAAACTAAAACGTGAGGAATTGGGGGTTATTCGAGGAAAAATGTATTTATAGCACGCAACGTAAGACGTACGTAGGCACGTGCCAGCAGAAAAAAAACAGTTGCTAAATTGCAACTAGGCCGAAATATGTTAGTTGGACCGCGCCCTCGTGCCAACTTTCGTTGAGCCTAGAAAGCCCATTGATCTACCTACCCCGGGCCCTTACATCTGAGTGACGTGCGGAGCCAAGGGCGCCGCGGGAGCTCTACTTACACTGGTGATCTTGGCACACGTTCCACAGATGAGTCTCGACGGAAACCCCGCCGTTCTCTCATTACGTACATTGTTTTGGAGCTAGTGTTTTGAACGCGCCCGACGCCATTTTGACGCGGCCGTAACATAGTTAACTGCACTTTATCTGCTCGCTATAAGGTTTGAAATCAATCGCGTCGTCAAATAAACAATACAACGTTGTAGATTGAATGATGAGTATGTTGATAACATATCGGCATGTTATTTCTCCCACATTTCTCGTGTTGTTATTCGTACAAGGAATTCGATAACGAACTATCAACAGAAAGAGGCATAGTTTGGTCGGTGTTTTGCTTTGATACGAAATGTAGGAAGAGTTAGTGATCGACAAAGCTAATAAAACAAAAACTAAAGCGTATTTTTAATTGACAAAGAAAATCATTAACATTTACGCATTTTGGTTAGTGGGGTGTGAGTGTTTGGTGCGTCAGGGTAGGGCGAGGTTGGCGTCTGGGGGTCGTCTGCGGCCTGGCCACGACCTACATCCGCACCCCACCCCCACGCGAAGGGGGGGGGAGACCGGGAGAGCGGTGATGACGCGCGCCGTCTGCCCCTCCCCTCGCACCTGCGTTATGTAAGACGAATGTGTTTTGCAGATAGCGATGTGGTTAGCTGTGTTCATTCTAGCGATATGACGTGCTTTCCTCTAAAGCCGACGATATTACAGTGGTTTTAAAGTATCCGAGTCAGCAAAGACGACCTTCTCAATGGAATGTTTATTTTCTAGACCCTACATCCTCCAACATACCTACCTTGGTACCAGAAACCATAAGGAGAAGATAATTGACACTAATGGTATTGGAACTCCAAGGTACGAAGCAATTTATACCTTCCTAGGTATCACAGTTTGAAATATCAGATAATTGTGTAACTTGACAAAGGATTTTTTATGTCTTTAGAACAAAGGAATCTTCGGCGATTATAATCTTCGGGTTAACCGGTTAGGTATATTAAGTTGCAGGCGTTAGTTACAACAAGTAGAGGTAGATAATAAAAATAAAGTTAAACCAACGCACCCAGAGCACTCCAAAAAAGTTCTTCACTATGCTGAGATGGTAGCAGTGGCTAGAAAAAAGCCTATCATAACGTATTCAATCATTAACGCGATCATTTTAAGGTTTTGAAAAAGGGATGGTCCTATTCAATCTGTAGAGCGCCATCCCTTTCGCTCAATCGCAAAACGATCGCAATAACAAGTCATGGTAAGGCCTCAGTTCGTTCAAAATCTTTTGTTATTCTGTCTAATGATATTGATTTCTGTAAAATAGATATATAAAGACAATTTTACAAGTCAATGTTTTACATTTTTAAAAGTAGATGACCTCTGGAAGGATTCCCTTATCCAACCCAAACAATCATGGTCCCTTTTGAAGTCCAGCCAGTAGTGGGAATATTATCAGATACGCAAATTTTACAAGGAAGGGAAATCTGATCAGATTTTTTTTAAATAAGAGTTCGTATATTTTTCTCGACCTGTCCTAACTGACGGCACACAAACACCAGTTACTTTCATAAAAATAACTGTCTGCTTTAAAATACCTACTTAACAATCATTTTCCGCATTGTTATGCAGTTGTCATCGTTGCTTGGTTATTTAGATAAGCTATTGACGTCAGTTCTGTGACCCTATGACATTATAATAATGTTTACACGCACTTTCAATTGCCCCAGACAAGAATACTTTGGCGGGGAGTTGACATGTTCTGATTTCTAGTGATTTACTGAATACCATCTCGTAAAATGATTAAAGATTACACGAAGTCCTTGCTCTATTTTCAAACTCTTTAGATGGAAACAACGAACTGAGCGTTCCCAAATAAGATCTTATCGATCCTTTAGTTAGGCTGACGAAAGTAAAGAAGAACGCTTAAATATCTAGGACAATGTCCTACTAGATAGGTATACTATGTACTATTAGATTACTTAGGATTGGCGAGTTGTTCAAATGCTGATTTCGTCTCTGTGGGATCTGTTTGTGTACCTATACAAATATTTGTAATAGTTAACAAGTTCTTATGAAGGTTTTCTTTCAATTCCAGGTGGTGGAGACAGTGGTTTGTAAGACAGAGCCACCAGAATCGCCTCCAAAGAAAGCGCGAAACGAGGACTACACGACGTACGCGCTGCTCCTAGACCCGTACGCGCTTCACTACCGGGCGCTGTCAGCGTTCCGGCCATGGGACAAGCGCGAGCCGGTGCTGCAGCACCCGGAGCGGGTGGTGCGCGTCGCCGACTGCACCTCCTTCGAGCGCGACTATCAGCCGAACGTCGCGCTCAAACCGCTGACGCCGCCCGTCGACGACGTCACGTCCTCCACGTCGCCCCCGCCACACAGCGACTCAGAACTCGCGGCGCGCCTGTTGGACGCCGAGGCCAGGCTCGCGGAGCGCGCCCGGCTCCTCGACGAGCGCGAGGCAGAGTTAGTGCAGCGGGAAGCACGCCTCGACCAGCGAGAGGCCGACATCGCGCGGCGGGAGCAGAGCCTTAGCGACGACCGACCCTCGCCGAACTCTTCGCCCCCCAAACAGGAGAAGGCGGAGCCGCCGCCGTGTTGACCGACGCGCGTCATCACCAGGTTGCGCTAACAGTGACTCGCGATGAACACTCAGTGACATTGCGTCTCCACAGTACAAAACCACGAGGTGCTGAACCAATCATGTTGTACTTCTCCGTACGCGGCACCGTGTAAATATTTTTTCTCTACTTGGATATTGTTGATCTTTGAAACCGAGTCTTTTAAGACTTCTTTCTATTTATACTGTTTTGAATAATTTTATGTGGCGACACCAATTTGGGTAGCCGTAGAGGGCAGATTCGCTGGGTGTATCGATTTTTACCACATTATACAGTAGCACGATGCAGATAAATAATAGTTGTACATAATCATATCAAGTACAGTTTTATGAAATTAGTTTTTGTACAATATACAGATTTTCTTGTAATCTCTTCAACGTGTGCCATTCTGAGGGTACGCCTGTTACCTTTTCATATAACCTCAACTCTGTGCTTTTCAATACCCTATTAACAAAATACTCACATATGATAATATAGTAAAATAGTAATAAAACTACAACCATAAGCATAATTTATACAGGGTTATTTTTAAGTTTTGTTTTTGCAATACACTATGTACATACAATAGGCAATAATAACAGCGATTTAGTTAACTTGTATTTGTGTACTTTACCTACATACACATAATAATATATTCTGGAATAGTAATTATACAATCAGTGGGCGGTGTTACACAATACATTATATTACTTATAAAGCTCATTCTACACGGGATATAATAGAACCATTACGTAAATCATTTACGATGGTGTAACACCGACCTGCCTCCTACAACAATTGCTTGACATCTACTTTGAATTTTGTTCAAATAACTCTGTATAAAACCTCAGCCATACCAAATAGTAATAATATTTGAAACACTTACATACATCATACCTCTTATATGTTAAAGGTTTATGTGGAAATAGGTTAATGTTTTACAGACACAAGCCAATTGTGGAAGGGAAGAGGCACTCGTAATGTTAAATAATTATCTTAAAAAAATGTTGCGTCGAGTCTACGTGAAGACGTTTATTCATCTGTCCCACTATAAGATATGGTGTCGATAATTCAGATAGTTTTGAGTTCTACCTAGCTCTGCAAATAGAAGTAATTGCAAATTCCAGGTATAATAATTATACCGTTTGTTTTAATTTCGTACTTGAGGAGTACCTGCTATACCTTATCTGGTCTATTAAAAATTACGGTATCAGATGAAATTTAAGGAACAGTTCATCGGGGAACATTGGCGCAGATAGGGTTTCGAAGTCAACCATAAGTCTGATCGCAAATTAAAAACTAGAACCTCTTAAGATTTCATAGAGTAGCGACATAAAAATTTCAAAGAAAGACGAAGACGGAGGAACAACTTATAGCTTCACCTTTTATGAAATATTTCCCGACTAAATACGTCAATTACTTTTATAAATCAATTAATGTATCTATTGTATTTTTCTTTCCATATACAAGAACCTTTATTTTTCGATCAATTTTTATTATATTTTGATTAAATCGGGTAGTTACGAATCTACCGTAACTCGGTCTACGCTACTTATTCAAGAGTGCTGCAGCATGATTTTGTTGCAATATTATCTCGTTCAACGCCTTTGTGTCAGCGTAAGATATTGAGGAGAAATTTTAACGTGACGCCAAACTTAAATTAAAATTACTGGCGGTATTGTTGTTATCATCGTTCTATTTTCACTACATACAACTAAACTAGTTTACTTTTTCTGTAATATTACAAACACCATTCGTCTAGTGGGACAGTTGCTATACTTTATAAGTTCTAGCTACTTTAGTAGAGTCTAGGCCAACAAAATTGTCTTTATAAGGGTATATCCCGCAGTCTACCTCATTGTACATAAAAATTTATTGGTCTAAATTAAGAAAAACTGTGTAAGACCACTGTGTAAGACACTGATGTTCATTTATATTCTACAAATTGTTTTTTAACGAGCAATATTTTTTTTAAAAAGGTGGAAAATTCACTGCCTGATTCTTATCAATGTTAGGTTTGTAATAAAAATTGATTGGTCGTCAACAAAAGTGATGTTTGGTGTAGTTTCGAAGCGGTGTTGTACATAACAAGGACATTGTTGTACAATCCAGAATGTTGTAACATTTTACAACCCTCGGTCGTCGAACACAGAGAATGAAATTCCTAATGAATTCGGTCGACACTTAAAAATAATAATTTTAACGTTGTCATCACAAGCTTTGTTATAATTATAATTATTTAATTTTCTTCTAAGACTTAAGTCTTCTATTAGCATTTTAATTTATTTGAATCTTGTGATTTTTCATGTCAAAAAAGATTCATGAAGATTTAATGAAATATTGTTTGTCATATATATATGATATGACAAAACGGCTGTCCGAGTTTTAACTTAAATGTAATTTATATACGTTTTGTAATAATTATTTGAGCCACGCGTTTTAGCCTACGCCAGTAACAGTGCATTTTATTTTAGTGCATATTTTTTGTGACTGAGCAATTATTAATGTATTAACTTGTGTCTACGGACACTTATTTCGAATGATTAACATTCGAACCTGTGTGATTTAAGATATGACCTCATGGGCGTCTCGAGTTACTTATTTATTTTTGATCTGGTAAGAACATTAAAATTATTCAGTTATTTAAAAAAAATCTTCGCTTCTCCAATTTACATTAGATTTAAACTTACTTTAACATTACTTACATAAACTTGGATTTGAAAACAAAATCAGTACTTTTATACGTATTTTCAGCTCAAAATATTAAAACAATCCACTCAATTATTTCGTAACTTACCTCTCTGTAATCTTTTGCATCAAGTAATGATAATGTTCATACCAGATTTGAGGGCAACTATTTAAATTAAATCCAAATTATATTTGTGTTATATAATAATAGCTAGCAAACTTGAAGAAAGAATATCGAAAACAAAAAAATATCGTCTTTACTAATCTTATTTCAAGACGCATGATTAATTGTCAGCCCATTGACAAAAAACCTTTCTGAGAGAACGAGGTATATAGATAGATAACTACTTATCTATATAATTATATGTACATATATATTATTTCTTAATTTTGCTAGCTTTAATTTGTCGGGGTCGATTCTAATAATAATAAAAACAACAAATTAAATGAGTTGTGAAATATGATTTCACCAAGTGACTTTGGCTAAGCTCAAATTGTAGAAAAGAAATCGTAACGATTTTCCTTTTGATGATATTTTTTCCTTCGAAGAGTACTATGTTACGTAGTTAGTGGTTTTAGAATAAGATTTCAGTTTTAGAATAGGTTATATCTCTAGTCAGAGACACTGAAAAAAATAAATTACCATTTACTTATTAATATATATTATTCAATATAGGTACCGTAAGCGAGTGTAATAAGAATAACTTATTGTTTTAAACATTTAATAGTGTACATTAGAAATGGACTGCATGTCATTATATATTGTATAATAAGGTACCTCATATATATATATATATACACAATATATATATATTATATTGCGAAACTTTTCTATCAGTACTGTTGTTGGATAATTTTTGGTGCTACAATGTTTTGGCTTGGCTAACTTAGTGATTAATTGTATATATTTTAGTATTTATTGGCGAATATTTTGGTTTTTAAATTACTTATTATTTATATAAAAAAAACTATTTTGGTTTTGCGATATTAAAAAGTTGATAAAAAATTTACGTGGCTAAGCCATATTTTTAACCTTAAATAACGCTTTAATTATTAGCGTAGGTAATAATCTATTGTATCGATGGAAAAGTTTCAAATTTAACTCTCACTGTCTTATATAATGCAAAATTTATATATATGGATGGTGCTAAGGGACTAAACGCGGAGATAGATATTATAATTGTACTTCCAAAGACACACTCAGTAGGTTGTATTTTTTTTTTTCATTTCGAAAGAGACTTGTTATTATTTTAGTGTCTCACATTTGAAGGCAGTGAGAGTAATGATAATGTAAATATTTGTTTTTCTGTAAGGTACGAAGCTATGTATGGATGCCAGGCTGTTGTAAACTATTAAATACTTGAATTTGACAATGTAAACTATGTCTCCTTTTCTTTGGCAGCTTTCGCTTATCGACAGGGGAATGAGACAAAGTTTTTCTCGTAATTGGTGATTTGCCAGGGTATTACTGTACTCTGTGATCTCATGTATGATTGTTATACATCAGTTTATAAATACGTTAATGTGAAAGTCGCAAAATCTAAGTATCAAATATATATATTATGATATCGCTTTATATTAATAGTAATTTGTTTCACTAGATGGCGCTAAATTGCTTCCCCAAATACGAAAAGAAAACAGTATTTTTTATAAAATTTTACTGCCATTCCTATTCATAAAGAGGTTTTGATGGATAAAAAAAATAAACGAGACTACAATATCTTCATAATAAATCATTTTAAATTTAAATTACGAATGTTGTTTTGTTTTGTGCCAATAATTGTTGAATAGTGCACTGAGGTTTGTTATTAGGAATGGCAATAAATTGTATAAATTAAGACATCTCTAATTTGTCAATATTTACATATTATTCTGGTTTTAAATAAAGCTGTCATGCAATAAATCTAGCCATGATGATTTATAACTTAATTCCATCCTCGAAAGTTAATTAAATATGTGAATTAACCAGGGGCGCCATTTTTTTCGAGATTACATCTTAACCAGTGTCCCGACAACAATAGTCATGGGTTTTTTCATAAATATTTACGAGATTTACCATCTCATACCTGTCTACAGCTACAATCGATATAACTTCATAATTATGATTATCTTGCCCTACACTGTATTTTATTTTATGGCCAATTTTTATGGTTTAGCAAAAACTTATGATTATATATTATTTACAGGGATGCGAAATAGATATACCTATTGTTTGTAACAGATTAATCTTTATTTGCGACTGTATATTGTTAGGCGACATGTCTTAGAGAAACGGCCTGATTATGAATTGTGTGTTTATATCAGAAAATGTATAAGTTGCGGCTTGAAACCACTAATCCAACGAAACATTCCTGTAAGCGTGTTTTTTGGATTATTCAAAAACAATTTCTTAATACCGAACAGTGAAAAAAACATTGTATATTGTAAAGTACCTGATAGATTAGAGTTATAAGATTTATATAAATAAATAAAGTTCTGTTATGCACACACATGTTCGTAACATGCAGTTTCGTAAGTGTGTTTTTACTTGAAAATAAAAAAAGCTTATAAGTACCTACCTTGTGGAGCAATAAAATGAAATGATTTCCAATATAAGTGTTTTATTTCGTAATTGCATTTTTTTTTATTTAGAAGGAAGTACCATAAGTCCATAAGCTAATTAAAGCTATTTTACTATCTATTGATCAGTATATTTCGCTACTTAAAGTGCCATCTTTTTTACGACATGAGCAGTTAATTTCAAACGATTGACAACTTTGATACATTGTTCGTCGTCCAGATGGCGCTGTAGCTATAGTGTGCCTGTATACTTATTAGTATTTTATTTAGCCTTTATCTTTTTCATAATCGCAAATATTTTTGATAACAATAGCTAGGTACATAATAAATATTAATACTTTTATTACGCGCCATGTAATTTGTTCAATGTACATTGTACCTGTGTAATAAAATTCAGTATTGATCTTTTGACCTTGATGTAGGTAGGTAAGTTTTCAATTTGAATAGAGCGTAGCAATTAGCAAAATCCGTTCTAAAACTTCTTTAGTATGATAAATTGAAATGAAAAGAATCGCATATACAAAAATCTGATTTATTAACAATAATAGTGCCATTTCTCTATAAATATCATTTGGAATGATCAAATAATCGTAAATTAAATTCAATATACAACATAAACAACGACGTTTTTAAAGACAACATGAACCTATATTGCACTCATGTGTTTTAACCAACCAAAATTACTGCATTTCATCCGGCTGGCGGCTTATAAAGTTTGTGTGTGACCGTTAAGTATAAAAATACCCCTACCTCAAGTCCATAACCACAATAATACAAACTATAACCAGTTTAGAACCGGTTTGAGTTTACAGTTTGGAGCGAATAGCTTCGATTCTGCCGGCGGCCTGTCTTTGCAAATCAGTCAACTTCATAGCTAGTCCCATGTTGCCCTGTATCTTGATTTTTCCCTGGAAGAAAGCCTTCTGCGGGTTCAGTTTCCCAGAGATCAGATCCACAACATCCTCATCGCTGACAGTGAAGGTGACGTCTGGTTTCTCTGAGCCGTTGTAAGATACTTTTCCCTTGCCTTCCTTGGCGTTAATGACCCAGTACCCTTCAGCGCCGTTCGGGCCGTTCCTCACTTTGAATCCGTAGATACCTCTCACCTTCTCGATGAGGTTTTCGGTGTCGTTTTCCATCGCATCTTCGAGGATCTTCATGTATTTGAAGACTTTGAAGTCTTCGGGGTTGCCTGCGGCTGCGACCGCCTTGGGCGAGATATCGGTGAATCCCTTGCGGTACATGGTGACGACAACTGCTCCTCCCAGTCCAAGGTTGTGTTGCAGAGCGATCTTGGCGCGCGGCACCTGAAGTAATTAACATAAACTAATTATTATATGCGACACGTGCGGTAACAATGAAGGGAACTTTAATACTGAGTCATTAAACATTCCCACTAATTATTCTTTGTTTCCAAGCCAATTTATAATAGGTACGGTTTGGAAATAGCGAATAATTATGTCCTTTTTGAACTTGGATGAAACTTGGATGATAAAGATAATGATTATGGCACCATATTTTTTTTTTTTTAAGCTTTGCCAGCGAGCCTTGGAGCGCAGTATTTTGGGAGTCAGGTTATCAGACCGCATTCGAAATAGCATACTGCGCTCCAAAACACAAATCGCTGACGTTGGCCAAAAAGCCGGTACTCTGAAGTGGAACTGGGCCGGGCATGTGTGCCGTATGTCGAACGACTTGTGGGCTCGACTTGCTACAGAGTGGAGGCCCACAAGGCGTTAGACGACGCGGAAGGCCCAGGCGGAGATGGCGGGACGAACTGGTCTCCTACTTAAGAGATTGGGCCGTAAAAGCCTTAAACCGTGAGGAATGGCAGGAAGGTAGGGAGGCCTTTGCCCAGCAGTGGGATCAATCGGGCTGATAAAAAAAAATATAGTATAATTCTCTCATTATATGCAGAAAAAAAGTAGTACGAGAAACGAAGAATATTCTGAAAAGTAATTGGTTAATTTATTTTCAATTTATTCTTAACTGTGCGAAATACTTATTCAAGAAAAAAAAAAGCCATTACACGTTTTATGTTTGTGACCTTTCAGTCTTCAATGAACCTTTCTTTACAATGTTCACGTAACCAACATTATCAAAAACAAGACATACCCAACGAACACACAAAACATAAAGCTTAACATGGATATTCCATACCAACAAAAATGCAATTAAGTATATTCGTGTATTTTTATTAAATTAAGCTTCTATAGTTCAACTTTGGTATCGGCAGGCATGCACCTTGATTTTTTTTATTTAGTCTGTGATGAGAACTAAAATATAACAAAACAGACAAAGAATAATTAATTACGTTACATTATTCTGACGGTTGTATGACGCGATTGAATTCTCGATAACATTGAACCTTTGTCCGCGTTAACAACTATATTTATACGGTATTTTAAACGGGCATAAAAGCGAAGTCACTGTCTGTCTATTCCAGTATAAAATATGCATAAACCACGCATGCATCCAATGGGTTAATCACTACGTATTGTTTAAATAATAGGCCGAATATACATGTGTCATGAGTAAGGTAGGTACAGGATTTGAACGTAGAAGGTTTGAAGACACGTCTTGAAGAATAAGAAAAAAAATTGCTTAGCTATAGTGCATGTAAGCTTGTCTCCGTCAGGATATATCTATAGCCTACTAATAAAATAAAGCTGAAGAGTTTCTTTAATGTACAGTCGTCAGCAGGTCAACGTCTACAAAACTGTCAAATTTCTTCTAATGATTTTAAACCTTAAATTGTTTACGATAAAGTTCAAAATCAACTGAGGAAATTTGACATTTTGTGGTAACTTGATGTGCTGGCCACCGAGAGATTGGTATCTCTGGAACTACCAGTCGGATTTAGAAAAATATTTTTGTATATGATAGAGCTACATTCATAACGAAGGCTATGGGCTATCAAGCATCACGCTAAAATCTTTAAGAGCGGGGACAAGCGGGTCAAACCGCTGGTGTTGCTATCCAAAAACAACTTTAAATAAATAGAAATTACCTCCTTTTAGGCAAGATAAAATGCTAATTATTACAGAGCCAAAATAAATAGCTTATCACCAACCCAACTGGTTTATCCAGTAATTACCTACTTAACGAAAAAGTAAAAATACTAATAAGTGACTTTGCCAACTTCACCAGAGGTCGTGGGATGCAAATACATGAATAAAAGTTTTAGAGACAGAAAAAAAAACATTAAAAACCCCATCAAACTTTGCTCGACCTGGGAATCTAACCCAGGACCACAACAATAAAGAGGCAGTCCCATCCAATATAGATCAATAATTACCTATAAAAAATATTAACGCTCAACAGCGTTAAAAAACTGTATGTTAAACTTTTGACTGAGTCTAAATTGGGTTGAGAGTTGCAAAATTAAATTACCAAGTTGCAGCAAAGATTGCCCCCTTAGCTGGGTCAAGGAAATCGCGTGCAATGTACGAACTACGAAGTAACACGAATATTAAATCTTATTGGTGGGTACGCACGGCTACACATCAAGCTATTAACCTTTTGAACGCCAGAGTATAAACGTATCGCCGTACCCCTGACGCCAGGCCACTTTTTCTGTCAAATTACACAAGGTAGTGACAACACACTAAAGTAATGATTAAATTGTTTATTTCATAATATGTGCGACGTATATTTTGTCACATATTTGTGACGTTGGCGTTCAGGGTAAGATTTCGTTTGTAACATATATGTGACAATGGCGTTCAAAAGGTTAAACCAGTATAGGCTGGCCTTGAAATGTGCGGAAAACTTTGACAACGGGAGGTCAGTCTAAACTGGATTTGTATAGCTTGTTGTGTAGCCGTGTGTACTACTTACTACATTTTATTGAAAACAACATATTATGGATCGGAGTAATGTGAGATTTAGTAAGTCTCAGATGACACTGCTCCGAGCGAAGAAAAAAGTAAAATGCCAAGATAAACAGCTGAGTATTAGACGATTTTATTCAATACTTTAATACTAGGGAAGTCTGGTGTTTAATTTATTGATTTATTAAAGTAGTTGTGCCAGCTCCTATTGGCCGTAGCGTAATATTATATTGCATATAGCCTTCCTTGATAAATGGACTATGCAACTCTAAAATAATTCTTAAATTCGAACCAGTATTTGCTGAGATTAGCACATTCAAACAAGCAAACTCTTCAGCTTTATAATATGAGTATAGATATATGTACTCGTAGATAAAATTACCTATATTAAAAATAATTTATACAAAAAAAACTGAAATCAACGTACTAAGTTCCAAGATATATTAACTCTTAGTTTTTAGGGGGGGATTCAAAGGGGCTGCTTTGTCTTTCCCACAAAACGAGTGTCAGTATACAATTTGTATGGCGAACGGGTCTTACGTCACAACGTGCGCTCTCTGTCTACCATAAAATTAAAATGCTTATGCCTTATTTTTGAACAGATTTTAAGTTTCTTTTTGTTGCTCGGCTATTTCTGTTCAACTTTTTTATGGGACCATAAAAATATAGCAGTCAGACTATTCCTTATTGCAAATGTCCTTCAGCGAGATGATTATGAAAATGTTTCAGTTACCCCAGTATATTGCATTTCGTTAGTATGTATTTGTTTTGCTCACACTTATGCAATCATAATGGCATTGACGTGATTATACACTCAAGAAAAAATACGTTACACGAATATTTTTTGATGTAATACACAAAACCAGTTTATTTCTACAAATGGCCAGAGAAAATCTTAATAATAGACTTTGAAGCTAGACACGAAGGTCAGCGAATTAAAAAATAAATCGCGCATTAACGTATTCGTAATTATCGTATATTATTCGTAATAAATACGCTATAATCATGGGTCCGCCATATTGTATAGATTGATTAATAAACAAAATACGTCCAATATAAGACCGATTTTCATCAAACATAGCTAAGAACAATCCCAACTAATTCACCTTTCAAACAAAAAAAAAAAGAAATCAAAATAGGTTCATCCGCTCTGGAGTAACTATGCCACAGACACGTTAAACTTATAACCATCGTTTTTGCGTCGGGGATTAAAAAGGAATATTGGTAAAAACAGCTACAAAGTTAATGTCTAGAAGGGTCGACGATCTATCATCAAGAATAACTTATAATTCAGACATTATGTAGGCCAAAGTCAGTACGCCAGACATTTCACAAATTTCAAACAATTCATAATCACTTTTTAATTGCGTTACCCGTTAAGACTAACAGAATAGGAAATACCTTTAGAACCTTGTGCCTTTTGGAAACCTGAAGAATTTCCTTTTGGGAGTGCAGAGACCACACAGACTAACGAACAATTCAACACAGACTAACGAAATTAAAAAAGATACATACATAAAACGACCGCAAATAGACGGATGACGCTTAGAAAACCAGTTTCAAGATTCACATATATTTCTTAACCAAAAAAAAAAACTTTAATAAACGGCTACTTAACCAATTCATAAGTCGCTAACACGAAACTGAACGAATTTTTTAATTATTTTTTTAAAATATATAATTAATCAAATCTAATTTTATCTAGGCCGTGAGTAGATTAGAACAGATTTTGGTAGTTATCATAATTAATTAATTAGATATAAGTTTATCTCATTCTTTAGCTTTTTAGGTTTAAAAATGGTTGAAATACGTTTCATTATTACATTTTAGATTGTCATTTCCATTTTCAAATAATAATTAAGTCTTATTTAACGTAATGTTAGGTCATCTAGTTTTTATTTTAATAGACATAAATGTGCTACTAATAGCAGTTTATTAGCGATATTTAATATTTTATTATAGGAAGTTTTATCAAAACTGAGAGATTTTTTTGCTGACTGTACTTAATTTGTAAGGTCATTTTGACTGCTCAATTATTATGATGGCGTGCGAATTATTTTAGCGTTACCTTATTATGAATCATTATTTTAATACGAATATACATATTTCTTGACTCATACAAATATACCTAATTAAACTTTAAGTAACCGTTGTCTGTATCATAGTGGGTACCTTGCGGGTGGGACTCGCGGTGGCTTAGTAGTCATAGCGTCTAGTGTATCTAACCAGAACACGCAGGTTCGAATCCTGCCCGCAATCAAATTTTCTTTCATTAAAATTACATAGCTATGAGATGTATAAATTAAAATGCTATAAGAATATTGTAAGTAGGTATTTTTTTAGTTTATACTATGTTATGTCATAATATGTTTTTAGGCCCTCGGTATTAATTTACTCGTAGCTCTCGATAGATGTGTTACCCGTCAAGTTCCTTATTACAGACAGACACAATGCGAAATCTAATAATAAAGAAAAATATTATTTAATGAAAAGATGTATCAATGTGGAAGAAGCGAAAGAGATATATGCAAGAAGATCGTAGCAAGTGGCAGTCTATAGTTCTTGCCTACCCCGATGGGAAAAAGGCGTGACTGTATGATCTGATCGATGAATTATAGACAAAAAATTTTGCTGCGGCATCGCCCGCTTAGGATTCCGATAATTCCGCGGGATAATAAATTGTAAAAGCCCTAATTGTGAAGGAATTATTAAAATACAAACAAAGTTATCTACTAGTATTAACGAATACCTACACAAAGATACCCCCAACCATTATCAACTTGATAAGTATTTGTACTTTTGTACCGCGAATAATTTTGTGATGTGATAACAACATTACAACAGGGATCAACTTTAAGCTTTACCATATTTCACCGATATCAAGTGGATAAATAATAAACTTGAAATATAACTAACATAATGGACACTTATTTAACAGGTCCGAAGCGACTCCTATACAATGTCAGATCAGCTTAAACTGGAAATGTATAGGTTGACCTGTAACCGTGTGTATCTACTTGAGCCTGGAGGCCTTTGGTGAGCTAAAAACAGATAAAAAAAATAAAGGTCTTCTCAGGGTGGCAAGTGAGGTGGTTACTCAATGAAGGTCGTCACATTTTATACATATATTTACTTACTGTTTAATGAGAAATATTTAACTTAGAGGGGACAGCTAGTAAAATGCCAGAAACAAGTAAAGTATACCCTCGAGCTAGGTACAGTCGCCAGCAAGTCAAGGTATACAAAAATGACAAATTTCTCCAAATGATTTTAAACCATAATTTGTTGAAGATAAAGTTCAAAATCAACTGATAAAATTTGTAATTTTGTGGTAACTTGATGTGTGACCGTACCTACTATGATAACAAGAGAAGATACTATTTAGAATGGCGCACAAATGAGTAGATAAGTAATAAAAGGTCAGCACAGACGAACAAAAGGACCAATTTATTAATAATTGAAAGTAAACTTTACATACTTTGACATATAGTAGAAAATAGCTACACCATTTTCTTTATATGTGAGAAATTGTTTTTGCTTGCCGTTTGCCGTCTAATATTGTACACTCGGTTATAACTATAGCCTGTATTATTAGTATGTTTTAGTGTAACAATTGTAGGTAAACCAATAAAAAAAGAAGTCGCATCTAGCCCATGTATATTGTTGTACCATTATAAGCCGAATATCAAAATAAGTAAGAGTTTAATTTTAATTGTTATTACAAAAAGCCCCTTCTTTGCTATCCAGTCAATGTTGACCCTACTTGAACCAATATTATATGTGATATTCATATCTAACGAAAACAGAGATGTAGAGCAATGACCATAAATGAAAACAAGATAAACTTCGAAGAGAAACAATTGATATAACAGTACAATACATTTATATGGAAATTACACTGACAAAATATAATACCTAAGATGTGTGCCATACACATCATAGGTATCATATTTTGTCAGTTTGTACAGCAGTAAAGATTCTTTACTTCTGTAACTCTTTCTGGATTCAAGGAATTAAAATAGATTGCTTATCTTCATCTGCCTTTTTTAAGTCATATGTTAAGGACTCTGGAACTAAAAGACTTATCACTAATGAGTCTTCATGGAAGTGTAAGTACTCATTTAAAATAAATAATGTTAGAGTTCAAAATGTATAGTCAGCAAATGCCTAATACAGTATTGTATCTTACAAGATATGGGACGAGACATTTTACACAGAAAACAAGGACAACTGAAACTTGAGACAAAATACTTGGCACAGTGGGGTAAAAATATACCAACACCTATACATATATCCATTGTAAATATAAATAGTATCAGATTTGCATAGAAACTGAGTATTATTAATCTGTACCCAAACATGAAAACCAGAAAAAAGTGAAAGTTTATCTCACTCATTTCTCTCTGCCTTTTACAAGAATTAGAAAGTGACCACAAATTATTATATAATATCAGATATTATAAAATGATCTTATCCAACATTATCATAACGATTATAGTATGTACTTTTTAATATACTAGTTCTATTATTTTAGTTATTGATATTAACATTTTATTTCCACCCAACATCACTTATAGTGGTTTTGAATCTTTTTTTTATATAACGCAGAACAAGCATAATCTCATAAATATTCATCAAATGATTTTTTTATATATACTTCATTAGAAGATCAGTATTACCTGCAAAATTTTGTGTACCTGAAGTGTAATGGAACAAACCAACATGAAGTTGCATTTTACCTGATGCGACAATCACCCCAAGCAATGAGAACCTATTGTTTAACCAACCTGTCTGTCGCCGGCCTCGCCACGAAGTTGCCATACTAGTTCTGCACACTGGGCTAGCCCTGTCGCTCCCAGAGGATGACCCTTAGCAATCAAACCTCCACTGGGGTTTACTACGACTCGGCCACCATACGTGTTGTCACCAGCATCAATGAACTTGCCAGCTTCACCTTCCCCACATAACTGTAGACCTTCATAAGTTATCATTTCATTGGCAGCGAAACAGTCATGCAACTCAACCACATCAACCTGCTTTGGCGATACACCTGTGTTCTGGTACAAGCGCTTAGCAGCCAAAGCGGTCATGTCATAACCTGCCACTTTCATCAAGCTGTTCTCTGTGAACACAGCGGGGGTGTCCGTAGCCATTTCCATACCGATAATCTCAACTGCTTTTGACTGCAGACCATAGCGGATAACGGCCTCCTCTGACATGAGAACAGCAGCACCTGCTCCATCGCTCGTGGGGCAGCACTCCAGCTTGGTTAAGGGACCATAGATCTTTCTAGACTTTAATACCTCCTCTACAGTGTACTCCCTTTTACCCTGGGCACGTGGATTTTTCACACCATGACGGTGATTCTTTGCTGCAATCTTGGCCAGGTGAAGCTCTGTAGTGCCATATTTTTTCATGTGCTCCATAGCAGCATTACCAAAGTACTGAGCAGTCATGGGAGAAGCTGTTAGATCAGCCATCTCTGCCATTTTGAGTGTGTGTCTATCCATGGGGTTGGTTCGGTCGTTGAAAACGCCGGACGCGAGCGCTCCGGGCGCCATTTTCTCGAACCCAACAGCTAGCATGACATCTGAGACACCACCCTCAATAAACTTTTTGGCGAGGTACAATGCGTTAGAGCCGGTCGAGCAGTTGTTGTTGACGTTGAATATGGGGATGCCGGTCATGCCAACCTGGTACAGCACTCGCTGCCCGCAGGTGGAGTCACCGAACACATAGCCGCACACGGCTTGCTGGATGTCGTCATATTTGATGCGGGCGTCCGCCAGGGCTGCCAGCACTGCCTCCTTGCCCAGCTCGGGGTAATCGGGGCCAGTGCTCGGTTTGATGAATTTCGTCATACCGACGCCAACAACGAACACTCTTCTAGGCATTTTGGAAAGTTTATAATTACCTCTTGACAAAGACGACAGCTACCTCGGACTGCTGCGTTCACAGTGAAATATTAAACGTTATCCAACTGGAAAGACAATATGTGATGTTTGTAGTATCTACTGATAAAACTAATAATCCTAAGTATTAGCACGGCACCGAGGGAGGCGAACGAACGACACGACAAGAGAAGACAAAGTCCAACCAACTTGCTACAAACAACCAAACAACTCTCACTTCACTACGCTTGTTGTAAAGTTAATCACGTGACCAATGAGCGAATTGGGCGATGGATGACGGTGCGCGGAATCGCGGATACCGTGTCAGTGTCTCAACTCTGACACTGACAGACTGACAGCGTCAACGATCAGTTGACATTGTGTTTTTTTTTACCATCCTTACAAGGAAACAAGCATAAGTCCTGTGTCGCTCGTTGGGGACTCTATCAAACAAAATTAATCAGACACTATAACGGTCGCCAGCATATCAAGTTACCACAAAATGTCCATTACCCATTGAACGAATTTGCCGGATATTTTATTCCATACGTAATCGGAACATGTCTTCTTTACAATACAATAAAAATATCACAACTCTGTCATAAAATACTTGTTTTTATTTTAAACTGAAAAAGTGCACTCTCACTGAGACATCCTTTACATACACGAAGACCTAACTTTCTTTTTTTTTGTTTTGAATATCAAATCAAATCAAAACATTTATTTGCAATCTAAGTGTATACAAAGGTGTTACATCAATTATCAAACCTCGGGTTGATATTGAAACCACAACACGTGTCGTTACGGTAGTGGCTCTGGCGGATTTAAACGTTTCACTAATTTGTACCTTTTTAAGAAGAAGTTCCCAACAAAGCGAGCGCCCGCGCCCTTTGATAGCCCGCAGGCTGCTGCAATAACGGCCTATTTAAAACAAATAATTGACAGCATCGAAGATGAACAAACAATACATTGTTTCAAAAACTTTTTATACAGTGATGATATGATCCGACTGCAATACATACCACAATACGCTACGAGGATGTTGATCCTTTAGAAAAAAAGAAAGAACTTTTTTGTGAAAATTATAGAGCTGGCATTTTTGGAAACAGTTTAAAATTCGATTGATACTTTTCATCTTCTAAAAAACAAAACACTATTTGTCATTTTATAGCATTCGTAATGTCTAAAATTTAAGTTACATGATTTATTTATTATATCAAAATTAAAAGTATACAAATAAATAACTGAAATTAGTGTTGGCTAAAATGGCTTTGGATAAGCAGAAAATTTTGAACGAGTTGGGAAATGTAGTAAATCAACTGCAGAGTGCTGACTGGTTAGTTTTCATTACATAAACATAATATTTATTGGCTGACTCGACAGACGTTGACCTGTCTACAAACTATTAGAGAACTGTTACCCTAGACTCTAGGGTAACAGTTCTCTAATTTATCCTACCTGGCAATTGAGCCTCTAGGCCCTAGAGGTTCAATGGCCAGGTAGGGTAAATTGTTGGGTTGAAATATTCAGTATCCGAGTTTGTTTGTACATATGCCAGCTTAAATGGCAATAGACTCGCCTTTATTACGATCACGGTACATAGACATACTGGGGAATATTTTTTAATCTAATGTGTTATTTTTTAGTGGCTGCATGGGTAAATTATTCTCGAATTCCAATCAAGGTAATCCAAATGCTATGGCCAGCCCACCGCATAATGGCTACATGCAAAGCTGTTGTCAAGGACACGGTTGCGGCCAAGCTTGTCATGGATATAGCGCACCAGGCGGAGGGGAACCATTCAATGCAAAACGACATTGCATGGGTTTCTGTAACCCACCCAAACTCTATGCTGATACTTACGGATATTTAAATCAGAACCTGATGCAACCAGTTGTTAAAGAAGTGTATGATGATCTAAAATCGATTACTCCAGCTAATACAGTGATGAACAATCCGATGGCAGCTCAAATGGGTTTACCACAGGGAAATAGTTTAAGTCCCGCAGGAGCAGGCGCCATGGGAGGTAATATGGTTCCCAATCAAGTACCTGGAGGAACAATGGGAAATCAAAACGCTATGCAGAATAATCATCACGGACCAAATGTCCGATTTGGTAATACCAACATGGATAATATGAATAACTCAATGCAAATGGGTAACCCTAATAGACCGCAACAAATGGGTCAACCCATGGCACCTATGGGAGGAATGGGACCTAATATAGTTAATATGATGATGGGAGATGCCACTGCTAGAACAGGTGGTCAACTAAATCAAGGGGGCCCACAAGCTGGTAGTATAGGCAACAACCCTCAATCGGCTGAAATGGGCCTTCCGCCGAATATGCGTGGTGATGTTGGTCAGGGGCAGTATAATGCGGGCATAACAAGTAATAATCTAGGGCAGTATAATACTGGTAACATGGAAATGAAAAGCATGGTGCAAGCAAATCCAGGTGCTTCAATTCAAAACCCAACTACACAGTATATGCCACAACCAAACACGTATGCTGGAGCTAATGCAAACATGCAAGGGAACACGATAAACGGTAATATGAATCAAATGAATCCTGGCACAGGGCAAATGCGAACTATGAGTTCGCCGCAACCACAGATGAAGGCTGGTAATCCATATGGCATGCATAATGCGGGTATTACTAAATTTAATGAAATGTTTCCCGGTGTGATGCAAGGTGGAGACTTAGGATTTGATCCAATGGCTATTGCTATTCAGATGAATCCGGCTAACCAACAAAGATCTGCTATGGATACTATGCAGAAAATGATGATGAGTAATGGTGAAGGTCTCGGTAGGGTCAATGCGTCCTTGATGCAGCCTGTTATAAATGCTACAAACGCAGCGGCGGCGAATATAGCTCAGAATAATCAACCGCCAGTGAGTCAGGCTCCCAGTCAACAAAGTGTGGTTCCTACATCAATGCAGCAGCAGCCAGGTGCTGCGGTTCCAGTTCAAAATAATCAGGTTCCACAACAGCAAGTGTATACTGCACTCACTGGAGCGCCAACCATGCAGCAAATACCGCAACAACAAATACCCCCACAACAGCAATACTCCCCACAACAACAACAGTATCAAGGCCAGTATCAACAATCACAGCAACAAATGATAGATCCAAATACGGGAGCGATGGTTGGTGGTACCCTTCCAACATTGTATGAGGGATCGGGAGACCCAAACGCTAGACGGGAAGGATCCCCGCCTTCCCAATCTGCTCTCCCAACAACACAGCAGATGATCAAAGAGCCTATATTTCCGGCAGACACTTCAAGGAATATGCCACCTGCTCATATGAATATGAAGCCCCAAAAGTGTTATCATTATAATACGCTGGGTCAACCAGTAGAGATGCTGCCTGCAGAAGTCTATCGTTCTCCGGAGCCTAGTCTGCCCCAGACCCTATCACCTCAGCCGATCTCGGGTAAATCTAGGACAGATCCAGCAAGATATAGCAATGTTAAAGCAACTGTCAGCAAGACTTCCTTGATGGGAAATAGGCCTATAGGTAGAACTCCAAGTAGGGGCCAGCTACAACAAGTTTATAATCAGTATAAAGGCTCCCAATCGTATACACAGCAGAATATAAGACCTCCGGATAATGGAGCTTCATATTCTGAGGGTCGTCTTAATATTCCTCAAAGCAACACGCTTCGTCAAGCACCCATTGAGAAAGTCGGCGGTGATACAGCAGCTAATAATTCGATGAATAACGCCATAGCGAATAATGTAGAACAAAAGCCGGGTCAAGTTGGAGATGTTTCTGCCACTAATAAGCCCCTTGGTGATGCTGAAAAGGTAATCGCTTTTTTTTTAATTCATCGACAGTTTGATATTATATTTAGGTATATGATAAGTTAATGTGTATTATTTTACAGAGCCCTTCCAATCATTCGAAAGTCCGAAACGGCCTACAAGATATGACTTATACTTCATATACATCGTCAGCTGCTTGGTCTTTTCATGGAGGCACGCCTGCAACATATTCTACTCCTTATCGCTACAGAAATAAAGTGTAGTATTTTAATGCATAAAATGAATAAAAAAAACTAGTCGATGTGATTGGTATCAAAAACGGAAGTGATGTAAATTGTTGTGATTATGTTTTGGTGATCGGTAGAGTAAATTGGACGTTGAGTCTATATTATATTATTTGTTCAAAATAAAATAAATAAGAAGACTGTTATTTGAATACGTTATTTTTATTTGTTCAATTTGTCTGGACGACACTGATGTGATGTCTTGTTTTCAACAGACTACAAAAAGGAGGAAGTTGTCAATTACTGTTTTTTTTTTTCCGTATTTTTGTTACACGACAATTCCGTCAAATAAGGATTGATTTTGACGATTCTTTTTTTGTTTGGTAGGTTCCAGACAGGTAGTCGTGGTGTCGGAATTGAGAACAAACTTATAATTAGCAAAAGCAATCCTAAGCCCATTTCAAAGAGTTCTAACAAAGTGGCCCTCACACCACACGCACATAATAAACACGTCTTCAAAAAAATAATCATATAACAATTGACTGAAACAGTTTTGGAAGTCAGTGGCGAAAACCAAAGGACCACTTTAAATTAAAGTTACGGACTTCCGAAACAGTTGTAGGATTTTAGGAAAAAAAAACAAAAAAAATTTTTGCAGGTGGTTTTACTTTTTTGTTATTTTCCCTTCATCTTGACGATCACTTCTTCTAAGTTCACATCGAGCTATCGAATTCCATGGGTATAGACCTATAGTCAAACCATTGCAACGGTTTTGTGGGGCTTAGCTTATAATTTACTTACCTTTTTGAAATAAAGATAAATAAATAAAATAAAATAAATATTATGGTGAAGGCTTTCCGTAAAATGCGAAGCCAGCCTATATTATTTGATTCGGTGGCGGCGGTAGTCTAATGGCTAGGGCATCGGACTTGCGATCATGTGGATAGTAATGTGCGACCTACATTGCTAGTAAACTTAGAAAATAATAATTGGATTTATTAGCTTGATGCTTGTGTATTAGTAAGGATACACGATACTTGCATTTATATCGATACCTTACATCGATTCGGATTGTAACTGTGCTAGGATTGGATTGAATCCTTCGAAATGATCCTCTAAACCTTTGAAATATGTGATATTGTACGCACGGCTACACGTCAAGCTATACAAAACCAGTTTACGCTGGCTTCTTATTGTATGGGAAGTCTATACAATGCGAGATCAGCTTAAACTGGATTTGTATAGGTTGACCTGTAGCCGTGTGTACATTTGAAAGACATTGGCGGACCCATTACATTAAAATATCTAAACATTTCACATTTCAAGTGCGCCAATTTAGTTTTATTTTTATCTAGAATATTATAACAATATTAGATTATGATTAGAATTACAGTTGAAATAATAACTTAACTTTTTTTATAGTTTTATAAATTAATATTAACAGTTTGATTAACAATGTGTTTGTTTGTAATCAATGAACTCAATACTGAATCGAATATAATAATTCTTTCACCATTATAGATCTACATTATTTCCGATTAGCATAATTATGCTTATTATTTTATAGTATCCCGCTGGTTAACCGAGATCTTATCCGTGTTGAAAATTTTTTATTTTTAATTTTGCAAAGTTTCGGAACAGATCGGCTCGTGCATCTCTACCACGGAAGAGTTTCTCTCCTCCGTGATCCCTATCCTATAATAGTAGTAGAGTAGTCTATTTGTTTTTTTTATTAAATAGTCTGTGGCAGGGGCTGGACACTTCTATACTTGATACTTATTGTGTAGGCAGTAGCGCTATCTCTCGATAAATCCCATAAAACAAAAATAAGTTTCATTGCGTTGTGCCTCATAATACCATAGATGGAGCTTATTCCAAGAATTGGTACTAGTGTTACTGTTTTATCGAAATTATGTGGAATATGGTGGTTGTTAAGTTTGGTTGTTTTCTCTCAACTTCAGTCACTGTTTCGTGATATTTTGTGCGTTATTATTCAGAAATTGTGATAAGTTTTAAGTTTTCGATGTGAAACACACAAAGACAAAGTAAATATATTGATTTACAGTTAGTGCAAAAGTGTTAATCAAATTCTGTGCGGTAAAATGAGGACTAATAATGCAATGGACGTAAATTGTAATGGCGTAAATTTGTTATGAAAAACAAATATTATAAAGCACCGAAATAAAGAAATTTCTGAAAAACTTGTTTTTTATGCACTATGACCACATACTATGACCACATACATTATTATATATTATATAAACCTAATATAGGTTAATATATATATTAATATATAATATACGTGGATACGTACATATATCTATATATATCTCTCTATATAAAACAATCAGTACATGGGAAACGTCAAAAGATGGCCTTAGTGTTCAACAAATGTCAGTTGTGGTGAGTGGTGACACGAATATTGCTGAGAGGGCTCTCTTTTCCTAGTATATTATTCTACTCTTTGGTCTGTGGTTTCCTCTCTGTTGTCGTGAATCGAATTAATTTTTGTCGAGAGTTCGCGATTTGTTAAGTTGCTAGAGATTTCGATGTGATTTGATTTTGTGGAACGAGCAATCTGCATATTAATTGTAACATTCCTTCTGGTAGTGATTTGTTGCAGTTTTGCTTGTGTATTTGTGATTGTTTATTTGATTTTGTGAAGAACGATGTCTCTTTTCGGATCGTTGATGGGCGACGTGGAGGATGATCCGTTTTTCGGGTAAGTTTTAGTATAATTTCATTCATAATTCTCTAGCGATATAATCCTTTTTGAGCAAAGTCGCTAAACTGTTTGAAAATTTTACCCATTCAAGTATTGCCACGAGGTCGGACGTGATAGAAACATTGACAGATTTTGTTTGATTTTCAAGCGAAACGTTTTCATTGAGGCGACTATTTTTGTAGGTCCCACATGAGGAATATGCGTCAGATGAACAATATGATGAACTCGATGTTCGCGGACCCGTTTGGCATGCTTGGGGTTGACGGCCCGCTGGCTATGATGGGTCCGCGCCACAGCCATGCCATGATGCCCTTTATGCCACAAATGCCAGCACTGAACAGAATCTTCACTGGTGAGTCAAAGCAAAAAGAAAAAAAGATTGCCTAAAAGGCTGTTGGTGATTCAAAATACTTCAGTCTATAAAATATTTTGATACTTCTTACCATGTCGGTAGAGTTTCTCCTAAAGTAGTTGGTTTTATTGGTGAGGTCCTCCAAAAAGGGCAGGAGTACTCCCAACTGATGCATGTGTATGAGGAGATGTATGAATGTCGGCGAAGCAAGAGGTATTCAAGACTCATAACAAGTGGTGGTCTGTAATAGGTATATTCATAAAAGTGCTTGAAGTGAGGAGCTGCTGTTGCCTTGACACAAGAGAATTTTATGAAATTCTATAGTAATACAGGATGCAGTGAAACAACTTTTTACAGACTATTGCATTATATTTATATTATTAAATATTATTATTAATGTTTCAGGTCTTTACAGAATCAATCTATATAAATATAATAATGAATCCTTATCACGCATAGTCACACTTTAACTTGAGAATGATTATACCAATTTCATTCATCTGTTTTAAAAGTTTCCTAATTACTTTGTAGAAGGTTCTTTCAGAAAAAGCTGTAAAATATTAGACAAATTGAGAATATTTTATATTGCATTTATTTTTATTATTTATTCCAGTTCCAATTGATTTTTAGCTAAGAAAGGACAACATTTGTCTGGTCAACTAGCAATGTGATAAAATCCTTAATTTCAATGTCAAATATTTGCAATAAGTATCAGAAACTAGTATATTAAATGGTTATTCAAAATAAGATGCCATTGAAATAGACAGAGGATAGGTTGCATGTTATTATAGCTGCTTAATGTATCATGGAAGTAAATGCTTGGCTTAGAATAATACTTGATTGTTTTATAGATATCGATGGAAGCAACATGCATGTTCCTGGGAGCTCCTTCAGCAGTAGCACTGTTGTAATGTCTAGCGGACCTGGCGGAAAGCCACAGGTTTGTACTTAATTTTTACTTAAGGTTTAATCAAGTCGGTAAAAAAGAGTATTTTTTGTGTTTTTCTCGTGGTGGTGCCCCATTACACACATGGTCCTAAGCGTGACTGACACACAAGAGAGTATAGCTGCTCTTGCACAACGGTAGTACCCTCAATGGAGTGCACACCCACCACAACAATAACCCTTCAACCCATCCATTCATAGTTGAAAGACCGATTGTGGATGTGTTAAAACAAAAAAAAAACTAGTGGAATTGAGGGAGGACCTTGATTCCCTAGTCAAGCAAAGTGTTTGCAAATTGTCAATTTCTCAGTAGCAGCTTGGTGTCTGGATTAGTGCATATTGTGGATTGCAATAGGCTTGCCCCATATTACATGGTACCTAAACATTCTACTAGCGAAGTGCATTGTGCGAAGTTCTTTGCGTAACGCTTTGGAGAAAACAGGCATGATGGTATGTATGTTATTTAAGATATTAAGTTAGTAACTGGAAATTGCAATACTATATTTTCTTGCTAACATTAGCCTGAAATTGTTGTTCCTTTTCAGGTTTACAGCTCAAGCAGCAGCACAAAGATTGGACCACATGGCGTTAAGGAGACATGCAAGACAGTGCAAGACTCTCGGTCTGGCACTAAGAAAATGGCCATTGGTGAGTACTGACCCTTAACACACCATCACTAGGATTATTGTTGAAAAAGTTAGGCAGAGGCATTGATCACATATAGCAATATTTAAAAAAATCACCCTGCGAGAGAGTAAAAGCTTGGTTTAAGTTGTTAGCCCTATAAGTGGTGATTTGGCTTATGATCACCAATGAGGTAAAATTTAAATAGGTATCATAACCCAGCGGTTATGCTCGGCTGCCACAATATAACTTAAGCCATAAGTAAGTACTGCTCTTGCGATTCTACTGCAATTTAAGGGTTTATAAAATAAATCATCACTCACTACATAGTATTAAATGTAGTCCTTACATGTCTGTTCCTATGTATGCTGGGATCTTTAAAACTACGCAACGGATTTTGATGCGCTTTTTTTTGATAGATAGAGAGATTCAATAGGAAGGTTTATATGTATAATACATACAATTATTATAGTACAGAAAAGTCGAGAAAACACGCGGGCAAAGCCGTGGGCGGTAACCTAGTAATATTATAAATTACATACCTATGTTATTTATTTTACTGCTCCATAAAAAAGATTACCAAACATTACTTTTCTTAAAAAACTTATGTGACACTAGGATTTTCTCTCTCTCTGTCTCTCAACACAAATTCTAAATCGGAACTTAAGCTTCAGCCTACCAAGTGAGTCCTTGTCCTAGCTATAATTATTTTCTTTTAAACATCACAAATGATATCACGACACCCTTTGAGCATTTTCGTAATCTATTTGATGGGATGCGTTTATGACTGACTGGCAGGAGAAAGCGATAGACGCACGCACGTGGTATGATATGGGGGAGACCTTTGCCCAGCAGTGGGACAGTATAGGTTAAAAAAATAATAATGGGAATCGTATCCAGAGGTAGGTAGATGTTTTCCCAAGCTTCGGTAGATATCGCACTCTTCGCTATCAAATATATTTTTATATACCATGTCACAAAAACTCCCATTACAGATTTCAGTAACTCTACTCTATAGTAATAATGATTAGCATGCTAATGCTGATACCTGCGTGGTGTTGTTATAACCTTTTACGATATGTGTAAAGTGACGTCAAAACAGCAGTATTTATTTATTTCGCGCCGAGATGACAACATACTCAATAAAATCATATAACTTTACAGATATAAGTTACTTGCGTGCTATAAGAAATGTAAGAAACCGATCCAAAACTAACAGTAATGCTGCTAGCTAGCAATACCTACCCCAAAGTTTAATCGTTTTTTCTTCGGCTCCTAAAGGTTATAGGATGATGTGAAATAGCCCTAGATACTCCTTATACCATAACCTTTCTACCAGTGAACGTCCCGTCAAAATTAGTAAAAGCCTTTTGGAGATTCGTAGAAACAAACAAGCAGACAGGCAGAAAGACAAAAACTTTTTGTTTTACGAACCGTATACACTTTCATATGCATCCAGAAAAACCGTTTGGCATTAGAAACAGACACTCCAATTGTGTTTCATCAAAAAAATAAAATTTCTACAAATTTTAAAGAAGCCCATCATTCCTTTTGCGGTCTGCCTTTATCTTCACGTCTTTATTCTATACTTCCCAATCAACTGTCGTCATCTCATCGCTTACTTCGTATCATATAATATGTCCATACACACATAACGTAACTACCTATGTACTTAGAATGTATGTATTATATTAAATTGCATGTACATTTTAATAAAATACATACACACTGGTCTAGTCACTAGACTAATGACTGCCTCATTAGTCTAGTGGTCTGGGTTCGATCCCCAGGTCGAGCAGTGTTATTGAGTTTCTCTATGAAATTCTCAGTAGCAGCTCGGCGTCTGGATTTGTGCCAGGTTAATGGCAATAGGCTCGCCCCCTATGACATGGGACCTAAACATACCGGCGAAATGTGGGTGTACATTAGTACACCTCTGCCTTACCCTTCGGGGAATACAGGCGTGATGGTATGCTATATTATACATGTAAATGACAGTCAAATATGTTTTAAACAAGTCAAAACTCAGGTTAATGAGCCGAGTAAACAGGCAAATATATTATGTACAAAAGACTGAACTCATTAAAAATAAACTGTCGCTAGAAAAAAATAATAGTCTCAAGATATTTTTGTCTGCGAGTATTCTATAGTTGAACACTGTGTCGCTAATTGCTCGCCCATTTGCCAGGAGTGGCTAATTTTTGAACATGAATCATCTTCAAAGTGTAAATATGTATTGTTAGGCTTCGTCCACATGCGCCCGATAGTCAAATAAAAGGCATATACCATATATCCTTTCATACTACAGGTACATATTGTGTAATATATAAATACCTTGTGTCACGATGTTTAAGGTAGTACTCCTCCGAAACTCCGAAATTTTACATTCCTATTTTATATTCCTACCCATGGGTGTACGTTAGTACATCTGCCTACCAATTTCGGGAAAACAGGCGTGAGTCTTAATAAAAGTACCTACGTCTCAAAATCTTCCTTTAACCTTCGAAGCGAAGCTGTGTGAGTAACAGCCACTTTTTACTCGCAGTTCATCCAAATAAAAAAACCGGCCAAGTGCGAGTCGGACTTGCGCACGAAGGGTTCCGTAGCATTACGATTTATGACGTATTAAAAAAAAACTGCGTACTAGATCTCGTTCAAACCTATTTTCGGTGGCCGTTTACATGGTAATGTACATCATATATTTTTTTAGTTTTATCATTCTCTTATTTTAGAAGTTACAGGGGGGGGGGGGACACATTTTACAACTTTGGAAGTGTCTCTCGCGCAAACTATTCAGTTTAGAAAAAAAGATTATTAGAAACCTCAATATCATTTTTGAAGACCTATCCATAGATACCACACACGTATGGGTTTAATGATAAAAAATATTTTTGAGTTTCAGTTCTAAGTATGGAGAACCCCCAAAATTTATTGTTTTTTTTTCTAATTTTGTCTTTCTGCTCTGAAATTCTGAAAATCTTAATGCGGTTTACAGAATACATCTACTTACCAAGTTTCAACAGCATTGTTCTTATAGTTTCGGAAAAAAGTGGCTGTGATACCATCGGACAGACAGACAGACATGCCGAGTCTATGAGGGTTCCGTTTTTCGCCATTTGGATACGGACCCTAAAAAGAACATCTTACCGTCCTTGCGACCTGTTATACAGACATTTAATTACTATTACAATCATTGGAATTCCAATAAATAATTCTGTAAAAATAAAAGTGTTGTGTTTATTCCCGGAACAGTTGATTATATGAAAATACTTATGCATTCTGGCGCGAGAAGTAGATCTTCACGCCAAATGTTTTCACCTGTAGCGTAGACAAATATAAAAACGTTTGTATGCGTTTAGACACTAATATCCATACTGATATTGTACATTCGAAAGTCTGTTTGTTTATTGGTCTCTTACCTAAACTGGAGAACAGATTTGGATAGAATTTAGCAAGGATATATGTTGCACTCAGACGAAATTCAGGCTATAAAGTACTTTGAGGTGCGAGAGAAACCTCAGGTGACATCTAGTGTATGATAAACAACATACCATTACGCCTGTATTCCCCGAAAGGTTAGGCAAAGGTATACTGCTGTACACCCAAAGTTCGCCGGTATATTTTAGTTCCATGTAATAAGGTGAAATCCAAATTATACCTCCTATTGAGAATTTTATAGATAAACCTAATAACACTGCTCGCTCCGGAAATCGAAACCAGGACCTCTTACACAGGAGTCGCGCGTAGGACCAATAGTCTAAATGAGGCAGTCACATTCCATTATATCATTCTATTGGCGTCATTTATTTATTACATAAGACGATATTTGCCAGTTTTTTTTACATAGGGGATAAGAAAGGCCGACTCCCTCGCCCCTGTATTATTACGTAAGAAATAAGAATCTAAAGAAAACAATAAATACACGTTTTTTTTTGTTTTAAAGTTTAAAAAGAAAAGAAAAACCTTTCGCATTTTCGTGATCTTACGTAAGAATTATTACGACCCTCCAACCCCCTTGTAAGAATAAATGAGTAATGGTCAACTTCGTCAAACTTTATTACGTCAGACGATACAGGGGGAGCTCCTATACCTTCTGACGTAATAAATGAATGGTGCCATTCCATTCCCATATCAATCAGAATGGATCTTCTGAAATCTTCCTCCGTTCCATTCCTCCACATTTGCACCTCCGCACATCCGTCTTAATTCATTCATACCTTTATTATTAGACGCGCATGACGCAACCAGAGTTTTTATCTTAGTTTATTCTGTAAATTGTTATGTGTATTTCTTTATCGCGGCTCAAATAAACGTAGGCGGATTTTTTATACGCATGTCTGAAGATTTGGCGTGTCTAGCTTGGATTTAATAGTCACTTTTAAAGAGTATGAGGGTGGAAAAATAGTAGAATCGTTAAGAATGACGCAATTAACGCGGTGTGTAAAGTTCATTTAACTAACTTTGTGTCCGAACACAGGATTTGTTCCAAGAGAGGATATTTTTTTAAATAATTCATGTTGTTGTAATGGGATGATAATTATGGTTTCTCCTCTAGTTCTTTACAGTGATTTTTATGTCGATAGCATATGAATTGCAGACCAATTCGTTGCATAACTTTCATATCTACAGATCCTCTTCTATACTATTACCTATTAAGAAAAACGGATTCCGTATATTGAAAATATAAAAAAAAAACAAGTGGGATAAAACGTCCCCGAAGCCAAAATATTGATTTGTAAGAATTGTCTATTTGTTAGGGGTCAGCGCCAAAATTACTGAACAGACTTTAATTTTGTTTTGACTGATAGAGCAAGCATATGCTCTAACTTTAAAACTGTGGTGCATCTTAATGACCTCTGCTGTATGCAGATTCATAGAAAAAAAGAAATTATTACTTTTTCTGATTAGAAAGAAAACATATAAGACAGATATAGATTACATTCTTTCAGACAGGATTACATTCTTTCTATTCGTCTACGAGAGCGAAGTTACGGGCAAATACAACTAGTTTTATAAATGTGTTTGCACTTGGAGAAAAATTCCAGTGTAGAGAGTTGTAATAGAAAATTCCAGGAGGTAGGTAACCTGTACTGTAGAGGTCATATTAGTTTATCTATCCGGTTTAAAGCAAATATTTTTGGAGTTTCTGCCGTCATTAGCCTAAACATTACGCGTTAATGAGATCTGTCTTTTCTAATATTTATTCTAACCAGCCAATGTTGTAAAAATAAATAAAATTCAAGTGTTTGTCGGCATTTTTGTATTTGGACGATATCTATGCGATGTTTAGTCTGTCTGTGTCTATCCTGAACCTCGGAAAAAAATGAATGTATTTCGATGAAAGTTTCTACAGTAACAGTGGAAATGCCTTTGGAGTTTTGGAACACGGCACTTCTCAAAAAACTTCAAATACTTAGGTATTTTTTGAAAATGTAACAATATCTTAACCGTAAAAAGGTCGGTTCCCAGTCTGAGTCCATATCTATTAGTAGTAGATATTAATATAATGATTTAACAATTTTAAACCGGTCGCCAGAAGTTATAAGCGAACAAATAGATTCCGTGTTTATTTATATATAAAGAAAAATGTGACAATTGAGTGACAGGTTGCGGTAGGAGTCTGTCAACTATTTTAGTAGCTTTTATTAAAATACGTGTGTGTTTCTTCATGGTGTCTTACACTGACAGAAACTTATGATAAATTGTTAACGTAATTTAATTATGAATTGTTTTTTTTTATATTCTTACTAGCTTTCCGCCCACGGCCCGCACACTTTTTTCCCGCGTGTTTTCTTGACTTTTCTGGGGCCGTATTACCACGTATTAATGCCATCATTTGTACGTTGTGAGAGAGGGACGCCACTATTTAACCTGTAGAGCAGCATCCCTCTCTCACAACCTAAAAATGATGGCATTAATACGTGGTAATACGGCTCCGGTACTATAATATGTATGTATTATATGTATGGACTCTAAAAGGGAGGTTATCTATTCGACCCTATGTCTGTAATAGGTAATGTGGGAATTGCACATGTACTTTTACGTTATTGTATGTGACCTTCTAAACCGATATGTGCCAAATTTAATGTGTATGAATGTATGTCTTTGTCTATTTTTGTATGTATAGAATAATATTTGTTCTATTTAAATATGTATAGAACAGTTTAATTGGTACCAGTACGTTACAGTTTAAAATTAAACAGACATCATAACCGTGCCCAAAGGGCGATGGCGAAAACAACAGATCCATCCTAATCGAAAACTTCCGAAACTGTTCAAATACAGTAAAAAAAAAACAAAATATGTCCATTGTTTTATCAGTGTGTTTCAAAATGATTTTATTTTTCTATATCCAGGTCACCACATCGGCGAAAGGGCGCATTTGATTGAGCGCGAACAGAATTATTACACAGGCGACGCCGAAGAGCGCCAGGAGTTCATCAACTTGGAGGAGGAAGAAGCAGAAGATTTTGATAGGTGGGTTTAAGAATTACATTAATAATTATGAATAAACAAAGACATTCACTATAGGGTGGTATGCAAAGCTAAAGGATGAAATATCACACATACACATACCATCACGCCTGTATTCCCCGAAGGGTTAGGCAGAGGTGTACTTAATGTACACCCACAGTTCGCCGGTATGTTTAGGTCCCATGTAATAGGGGGCGAGCCTATTGCCATTCACCGGGCACAAATCCAGACTCCGAGCTGCTACTGAGAATATCATAGAAAAACCCAATAACACTTTGCTCGACCTGGGGATCGAACCCAAGACCTCTAGCGTAGCAGTCGCGATTGGGACCACTAGACTAACGAGGCAGTCAAAATGAAATATCAATATTCATAAAATAAAGGACATATGTAAGGCAATACTCCTGGATACGGCACGTATCGTCGGGAGATTCCTCTCGCTGGAGCCCTGACCACGCGTAGCTTGGACTCTCTCGATACCGATGGGCCACTATTTTTTATATTTTTAAATCTGACTTTTTAAACTAATATTATAAAGAGGAAATATTTAATTGTTTGTTTGTTTGCATTGAATAGGCTCTGAATATTCTAGACCGATTTGAAAAATTCTTTCAACAATAGAAAGCTACATTATTCATGGGTCACATAGGCTATATATTATCCCGTAAAATGATAAGAAACGTATACTCTACGCGGGCGGAGCCGCGAGCGGAAAGCTATGTTTTATACATATTTTGTTTTATAGTTTATTGAAATGTTTTTAAAAATATCAAAAGAAAATGGAATAAAATGAATGCTGAGATAATAATAAATTCATTTAAATTTCGTTTTTGGTAGTTTCTACACTAAGCTCAGGGCTTGTATCGTAGATACCAATATAGTTTTATACGCTGTCATATTTAGTCACATTTTTACGCTGTTATTTGGACTCCGTAAACATAAGTAGGTGTGTAGTTTGTTATAATTTAAAACGTAGTGTTTTTTTCAGTGGGTTTACCAGCTTATGCACAGTTCACAGACTGTACTAATACGTCTTATTATTCAGCTTTTCGTTGAATAATCAGAAGTAGTCCTCTTTAGCTTCCTTAACGCTATTTAGGGTCAATTCGTCCAGAAGAAGGCAAACTCATCCCTCCCATTCCTGTCTGGTCTGCCGTGGGGCATTTGGTATGAGACAGTCATGTGCAACAAAGTTTTACTGGTGGATCGCCGACAGTAATTAATAACTACAATTTATTGTAATTGACTATTTTTAGCCTAATCCCTCTCGTCCTGAGAGGAGACCCGTGCCCAGCAGTGGGACAATGTAATGGGTTGATGATGATGACTATTTTTGGTCTCATTCCGGGACACACTACTGCAATTGTGGCGTCTTATCCATCTTCCATTACCTCCCTGCCTAACATTATCACGTGTAATTCTAGGGAGTTCCAGTACAAAGCATCCTCGGTGACCGGTCGTGGTCGGCCCGCCATCCAGGGGGCCCCCCAGCGCCTGGCACTGCCCGCGCCGCCCCTGGCCATCCAAGCGCCCAAGTGAGTATACACCAATCACAACCCTATTTAATTCTGATAGAGTCGAATATTGCACCAATGTAGATAGTTTACGTATAATTTTTCATGACATTAGTTTAGTAGAAAATTAAATCAAAATTCATCTATAAAGTTTTTTTTTAAACACCAAAGGAATATTGAACAGATTTGAACATATTTTTTAGTTATTTGTAATTAAACTTTTGCATCTTTGTAGAAGTACTGGTCAGTACAAGAAAGTGTGCCTACTTAGTAAATATTTATACTGGTATACAAAGTTAAATTCAGTAAAAAAAATTATATCACGAATCATTATGTCAGTATGTCAAACTATATAGTTGAGGTTTACAATTTTATTGATAAAAATACTTTTTTATCACCTTTGAAACCACTGCCTGATAACAATAATTTTGCTGCAGTTTGCATTCAAAATACAATTGTGTGAAAAACTCCTACATTTTTTATGTAGGTATGTTTTTATGTATATTGTATGTTTTTTATGTACTTATATGCATAAAATATCTAAGTGAAAGGTGCATAAGTACTTTGAACCTTATTTTTTAATAATAAGTTCTGAGTACAAGGAAAAAAATACTTTTTTAGTCCTGAAAATTAGTCAAATTGCTTATTTTCAATTAAGAATTGAATCGTCCCAGGTCGCGATTCTTGCATGAAGAGATTAATGAATGTAGATGAAGCGAAAGTAGTGTGCCAGGATCGTAGCAAGTGGAAATCTATCGTCTCTGGCTACCCCCATGGGAGACAGGCGTGACAATATGTGTGTATGTATGTAGGTCGCAATTTTTTCCTATAGGTGAAATGACAAAGGCATAAATTGACAGTTTTAAATATTTCCTGTGCTTTTCCAATGGTGTTTGTTAGAAAGGGATTCTTATTATACCAAGTAGAATATAAATGCTTAGCTTATGTAAACTGTTGATATAAGTAAATGTCTAAATATAATCATCATATGTGTGAAGTACTCTTGAGACTGTGAAATTATTTCTTTGGAGTTCGTTTGCGTCGAAAATCAGTCTTATAGAGAGAAAAAAAAAGTATAATTTCGATTGTCAGTCTCAGGATACTTTATCATAAGCACATTACGTATGAACATTGTATCGATGTAGTCGCCAGCATGGTTGTGTGCCTATTTGGTTAACTTCGGCTTTCTTCTATATGTTGTATTTATATTCCATTATTATTTTTATTTGTGAAGAGGCGGTTAGATTGACGACACTTTGCATTAAACATTTAGAAACACAATATAATGCCATTTTTACACTATCATAAAATACGGCACAACTTTTTGGTCAAGTCATTAGGACACGAAATCATGTACAGTGCACTTGTTTATTGTACAAATGAATTGTATATAATGTTATAATTTAGTATAGCAGTGGTCTTGTTAAACAGTATAAAAAACCTGTCTCAAATAGACTGATTTTCTTCAAATAATATTGTTGATGTCTTTGTTCACAACAATAAAATGAAGCTCTTACCATAACGTGTTACATCGGCTCCAAACGTTGGCCCCAACGTCAGCACCAATACTATTCAGCCAACGTGTGGTTGGCGCCAATACCATGTAGCAAGCTGACGAATTTTAATCGGGTCAAACCGCTTAACGCCAATGTTGGCGGGTTCCTTCGGGCCAACGCGTAGAGCCGGTGTTAATGTGATCATTTTTAGTGAGAATAGGACGGCACTATTTATTGTGTGGAGCTGCGTCTCTCTCTTTCAACCGCTAAACGATCACAATAAAACGTTATGGTACTGCCACGGGTGATTTAGGAAAACAATCATAATTTATTTTAACATCAAGTACCTATTTGTCTTTAAACGAAACTCTATCTTATTCAGTCTTACATAAAGTAATATTTGTATTACAAAAGTATCAGTGTACCCGCCTCTTCGCCCGGGTAGTTAGCTCGCATGGTATCCGTTACAGTACAAGTAGTGAGGTGACAGGCCGACGTCACAGCGGCTCGCTGCGCCCGTCCTCCCGCCGACCGATTAGAACTGCCGCCAGCCCTCTCGCGTTGCCCTCCAGGTAAATTATCTAAATTCAACCACTACTCGTCACAGGGCCAGCGCAGTTTATGGTGAAATCACATCTGTTACTATCGATTTGCAATCTTTGAAAGTATTTTGTTGTGTACCTGCTACCATGTTATTTCTGCATCACCTAAAAATAAACTGGTAGAGAATGCCTAATGGCATTAAATCCGTCTATGTACAGTTGTTTTGTGCATGAAGTATTCAATAACGAAATAAAAATATATAAATATATATTTTTTAATGCAGATTCGCATTTATCAATTGTCCTTTCCGCATAAAGTCAGGTCTAAGGATAGTTTCGCGAAATGAGATTTAATGCTGACAGATGTGACAACATACCTAAGCGGAGAACTTGACGAGATGGATAGACTGAAAAGAGATTTCCCAACGTCAAATAATCATCAACCTTATCTAATTCACATACAGTTCAAAATATTGCACGGAAAGACCTTTCAATGATTACTTGATTTTCAACCCTATTTTAAAAGCATAGGGATGATAGTGGAAAAACTCGGCAAGTTCTTGGTTTGTTCTGCGCTGGACCCAAGCCATGAAGAGCACTGAGTATCATAAGAACTTACCTGCTCTTCGTAGCTTAGTCGAGACTTTGGCATACACAGATTACCATAGGGCACTTTACACAAGGTCAAAGAACTAACTTTGCATTTCAGTATATTAAGTATTAGCCAATATTTATTAAGCCAATATTTCAGTATTTTTAAACAGCCTTAGTATATTTTGTCTAGGGGTAGTATTGTCTGGTATTGCCCAACCAAGATCAAATAAATTTTAGCTTCAATAAACTTATTCCAAATTTTTCGAATCAGTTCCAGATTGTGGAGGAGGAGTTGCTACTATTAAAAGCGTAAAAACATATTAAATATATTTGTGGCTATTGTTATTGCTATAATTGTTTTAAAATTTAAGCATGTATATTTTTAAATAGCCATCGATATTCTTGCATGAATGCTTGGATTCTTGTTTGGATATTTTACAGTTTCTCCCGTATAATATTTAGGTGTTATTCAATTAAATATGTAAATATTCAAGCATACGTAATTGGTGGCATTGTGATCTTTATTTTTAAATATTTTTGATGAAACTTCTGTGTGCATGAGGTTTTTTTTTTTTCAGAATAAATATAGGTTTTGAATTTTTTATTGAATTTGTAAATATTAGTCATAAATTTGCGAGAATTTGAGACGATAATTTGCCTGTACAAAAGAGCTTCAATTGTAATTTATTAATTTTCAAACGATTAGAAAATTAATGATTGTTTTAGCCAACATTTTAATTACACATTGGGCATCGGCTCGAACTTGTACAGCGTGCATTTCGAACACGCTTGCAAAGAAAGATATTAATTATAAAACATGCTGTCCGAGTCCGACGCTGTCCGTTTTCCAGGATTGTCCGACGCTCTTTAGGACTGAACAATGTAAAAGTTATGTAAATTCGTGTGAGTAAGGTAGTTAAATTCTTGTAAATTACTTAAATTCTTGTAAATTACTTAAATTCTTGTAAAGTACTTCATTTCTTGGCAAGTTATGTAAATTTTTGAGAGTTACGTAAATTCTTGTAAAGTACTTAATTTCTTGGCAAGTTACGTAAATTCTTGTGAGGTACTTAAATTCTTGGCAAGTTACGTAAACTCTTGATAATTACGTTTATTCTTGTAAGTTGTGTAAATTATTGAAAGGTAGGTATTTAAATTCATGGCAAGTTACGTAAATTCTTGTATTTTACTTACATTCTTGGCAAGTGAATAAAACAGTAGTTAGTAAGATGTCGGTGGTTTTTTGTTCCAGCCCCAGTGTGCGTGAGGTGTACGGCAGCTCTCACCCACAGCGGCATCGGCACAAGCACCACAAGGCCGCCGCACACCGACACGCCCCGCATGACAATTAGACACGACGACACACGACGACACACGACAACACACGATGACACACGACGACACACGACGACACATGACGACACACGACGACACATAGACACACCCTGACAACTAATACCATAACTAAGATAATTACAATTGGCCACATGAATAAAGCTGTAGAAAAACTTGCTATCCTAAAGAATGTGGTAGCGATATTTTGCAGTAGTCTCATTTCATTACAGCCGTTGATTTCTGGGTGTGTAGTTTAAGCTGATCTCTCATTGTATAGGCTTTCTTTACAATAAGAGGTCAATGTGAACTGGATTTGTATAGCTCGACGTGTGTAGATGTTAAAGGGATATGTTTGAAGTAGATGTTCTCGTGTAGATTCCATCTTTGCAACACTGTAAAATTATCAAAAACAAAGCATCGAAAAGGTCTCAAAAAACAAGGAATTTGAATAATATCCATTATTCAATCTATTATCTATCTATGAAAGTAAATATAACTTGCTACGGCTCGACCGATTCGTCAGGAAAAGTTATGCATAAAAGATTTTTTAGAAAAAGTCGTATTTTCGGGAGTCCCGCGTTGGGCGCCAAATTGTTTTTTTTTTGTTTTTACACAAATAAAACTGTTCGTCTATACCACATTATACGTTCATGGCATTAGAAATTGCAATATCAACTACATATAATGTATTTACAACTAAGTACTAAAACTTTTGCTTAAAAATCGTTAAAAAAAATTATACTCCGTTGGGAATAATTTATAGTTGACTAGCTTCCCGCCCACGGCTTCGCCCGCGTAGTTTCTCGGCTTTTCTATACTAAAATATGTATGTATTATACATATAAACCTTCCTCTTTAATCACTCTATCTATTAAAAAAAACCGCATCAAAATCCGTTGCGTAGTTTCAAAGATTTAAGCATACAAAGGGACATAGGGACAGAGAAAGCGACTTTGTTTTATACTATGTAGTGATGACGCAATTTCTGCAGTTATAAACCTACAATGTGCTATAGATTAAAAATTTGCGAAAAACTAAAAAAAAAAGAATTTGGCGCCAAATGAAAAATAGATTTATCGATATCGATCGAGAGAGCCTATTTTGAATGGATTGTGTGATTATATGAGAAGCATTTACTTCAAATAAGTTTATACTCATCTTTATTCAAATGGTCAGTATTTGTTTTAATTTATTTCTGCCCTAGATTCTATCGAATTATTCTTTCTATCATATTCTAATGATTTCTATCAAAAATTTTCTTTAACCTAAACTTTGTGGCAAGATGTTATGTTACTTTTGACATTATGTACTGTCCCATTTTTTAAACCAGTTTTTCGTGGTTGAAGGTGTAATGTGTTCCTTTACAAGTAGCTTATTATGATTGAGTTTTTACTGATTTAAGTTTTATTTACCAAGGCGTCGACGTTTTACCTGACAATCTTGCATCAGACATGCAAACTATAATTTTACATATCAATTTCTTTTCGTCTCATTATTTTAAGTGATTGTTGAGTTGCTTCGTGAATATTTTTTTTAAAAGATTTTCGTCGGTTAGAATGTTTGTGTTAGTTTAATGTGTTTGGCGAACGAATAAAACTGGATTGGGATTTACCATCACGCCTGTATTTCCTTAGAAGCAGAGATGTACTGATATGCATCCATATTTCACTGCTGTTTGCAATTAAAACTGCAGTTCTGCACTGAGAATTTCCTTATAGGAATACCGAAATCAAACCCAGAACACGCTTAGCATCCGCTGTCGTGTCTAGATTAAGGTGTTATGTTAGAGCGACACTTGCTAGAATGTATTAGGCACTAAAGTCGCTTGCGTCTTGCTTCAAGAGTGATTAAAATATAATTAAGTTGGTCCTTATCTATTAGGATATCTCTTATTCTATCAAAACATGCGTGTCTATAAAAACAGTAAGAAAGTTCTAAAACAACATAATAGTAAAATACTTGTAAGAACATTATTTCGGCCTACAATAGAAATATTAAGTTAAACTATGGCATACAAATCTCAGTTCGTTTTATTCGTTCGTAAGCCGCCACCGTTGACGCACGATAAGTGATACATCGCCTTGTATGATGATCTAAATGTCGTCTGATTTGGGACGTAGACACTAATTACATGTATTATTATGTAGGTCTTGAATATATCAACTCTATGCCCGCTCCATTCGGTGTAAAACCTCATTTGATTGGACCCTGCACATATAACTACGACTGAAATATTACTACACCAGTTAAAAGGATGATTCTACTTCGGTCATTCATAAGGTCTATAATCGCTTAAAAGATAATCGCTTTAAAATTCAATACAAATTGACTAGATAAGTTATAGGCTATGCTTTTTAAAATATATATACATTGTCCTTGGAAATTCTACATTATTCCTTACATATATTCGTCACTATGGTAACACTAAAAAGAGTAAAATTGCTATTGATTTCGGTCGAGGTTATATGTGCAAAGTCTATCTTTCTGTAACCTGACAATCACACCTAGATATTAGAAATAGTATGTAAAATAAACTACTATGTGCTTCACACAGTGGCGTTCCTACTACTAGAACATGTTGCTAATTGCCCCAATTTAAACATAGTCGTCACAAACATGAATCTATGTACGTTGTCGGTTGATCAATATTCAACTGTATGTTATTACTAATAAGGTTGAAACGTCCACCTCAAACTTTAATCTGTATCATAAAATATGCCATCTAGCGACGCCACTGTCGCACACTAAATCTAGAATGACGTAATATTAGGATCTTTGTATATTTGCTTAGTTCGTGTTATAAAACTTTCGGTTTCAGGAAAATATTATTCCCATTCAACTTTGTGACATTGAATACTAAAACCCAGTTATTATTTTAAATCGTACGCACGGCTACACATCAAGCTTTACAAAACCATTATAGGCTGGCCTTGCATTGAACGGAAAACCTTTACGATGGAAGGTCAGTCAAACTGGTTTTGTATAGCTTGATGTGTAGCCGTGTGTACATTTAATATCAAGTTAGAATAGCATGTTTTGAAATTTGAAGTTGTAAGGGCCCCATAGTAAAATTTTTGAGCTGTCGTTTTGTTCCTGAGAGGGGGATAGCCATATTAGGTTGTATGTCGCTGTCCCTCTCTCACATACGAACATCGATAGTTTTAAGATCATAGTTTCTGATATCGTATATAAGATAATGATTAAATATAAATAAACTCATTAGTATTCCTAAGTATCGTACTTATAAGGTATTTGGAGAAATTGTTCAAGTGTAAATTATTTATCGAAGTCAACTAATAAATATCTGATAGGAGTTACAGTTCTTTATTTGTCGATTTCAATAAAAAAGTGATTATTTAATCAATTAGTTTCTTATAGATCTTAAAAGTTCGCTTAAACAGATCAAAATTATATTTTGATTACTGTAGCCAGATTCACAAATATTATAAGTTAGTTTTTAAGTTCCATTGGCCAGCAAGGCTTGTATAAATCGGTCGTTTGCAGCTCACGTGAAAAGGAACGAAGTTTTTGACAGACCTTGTCTGATGTCAATTGCCATGTGTCAAATATGACAGGTCTTAATGGACAATGGTTGTAATTTTTACCTCCGTTTCCCCCCATTTTTGTTTGATTAACATGATATTGTTCTGCACAAAATTACAACGGTGCTGGACGCTATGAATCGCTCATTCCTTTCAAATAAAGTAATTATTTTATTTAGTTTTTCTGTTTTATTTTATCACCCGTTTTTTTTTTGCGTCCGTTTCTAAACCTTATCAAAATATTTTTAAATATAATATTGATGTTAGTTGTAAAGAACCAATTTATCATTTGTGTGGGATAATAAAGTAGTAAATTATTTCAAGATTTTTATTTCGTAGCACGTAGTACTTTATATGTAGATATTGTAATGTATAAAAAACAAGTTAAGTAAAACAATAAAATTTTATTAAGAAAGTTAAGTAATTAAATGAATAAAAATCCAATAACCCAATTCCAAATTAAACATTATTAATTTTAACGTAATCTTAGCAACTACGATAAAGTAAAAAAAAACCCTTTTCCCCAATAATACATAATACAAAAACGAATAATAACATATAGAATAGGTACATGAATTACGAATTATGTGGATAAAATATTTTCAAGATTTTCTGTAGATTTATCGGCTTCACTGCCTACGTCACTGGCGTCCGCCATTTTGTTCTGGACGCCATCTTGCTGTCAGAGACACATGCGACAGATGTCCTCGTTGATCTCTAACATCTGGTCTATGAAGGCCTGGTTGGCCATTAGTTGGGCCAGCTTGCAGATGATGGAAAGTAACTCGCCTTGCTTGTAATTCATCTTGGCGTTGCAAAGCTCAATTTCTTCTGATATTGGTTCTGGGATCTGTGAACAAAGATTTATTATGAGATTCACGAGTTTGGAAGAGTGTGAACTTGCATCGAATTTTTCTGGATAGCTAGAAATATCATTTTCAGAATAGCAGTACCCCGCGGTTTCCCCGTCTTTGCCCCGTTTTTTAACCTTCTTCAAGAATTGGGCTGTCAAAATATAAAAAGATTTTTTCAAATCCGACTGGTAGTTCCAGAAATTAGCGCGTCCAAACAAACAAACAATATACTATCATGCCTGATTTGCTCTGAAGTGTTAGGCAGAGGTGTACTTAACGTACACCCACAGTTCGCCGCCGCCGGTATGATTAAGATACTATGTAATAAGGAGCGAGCCTATTGCCATTCACCGGGCACATATCCAAACGCTGAGCTGCTACTGCACTACTATTAAATTCTTTTAATAGAAAACTCCAATAATTAGCACTGCTCGACCCTGGAACCGATCCTAGTACTTCTAGCGTAGTAGTCGCGTTTGGTATCACCGGACTAATGAGCTTTACAATGTAAGATCTATTTACCATCGGGAAATATAGCGTGATGGTAGATATGTATGTAAATTGTAAAGCTATGTTGAATGGCTGTAATTTTCTATGATAAACCTATGATTATAGGTTTATCATAGAAAATTACTGTTTGAAACAGTAACTTAAGTAGGTACCTATTGATTTCAAATTCACATGGAAAGTGAAATAAGTATAAATGCTTTGTGATAACAGCTCTTCGGGGGAATGTCACAGTTGTTGATAAATATTTAATGGTTGCATACATATAGGTATATCTAACGTTAAGCTGCTTCGCTTGGATAGGTACATAATTACTAAAACAGGAATTCAGTATGAGCTCGATTATCAAATGTTAATTATGATGTTTATGAAAAATAAATTAACGGATGTTGCGGCCTCCAAATAGGTCTAACATAATTGTACGATCTATTATTTACCAATCCCTTTCTACATAATCCCTTTCTACATAATCAAAGAAACCGATACATATCTAACTCAAATTATCACAGGTTTGTTTTAACTTTAAGTAATAACAATGTTTAGGCATTTTATTTTTAGTCGGAATATGGGCGTACTTGGATGAGAAATTGAATGGTACCGGACCGTGGTAGATGGCACTAACTTAGGGAGGCCTATACCCAGCAGTGGATGAAGTCAGGCTGTGCATGATGATGATGATGATGAGTCCGAAAATAATATAATCATTAGTAATATATAGAGCCCCGACTTAAAATTACCTACGTCCCTAAGAAAACTCAAACGTAAACGTTATATTTAAATGGTTACCAATGTTTACACGACAAAGTCGGTCAGTTTTCATTGTTTTTACATTGTTGTTGGTTTGCTAACGCTCCCGAGCTCATGTGGCGGTCGGTTGTGGCCGGAAACGGTTATTTTCTAGACTGGTACCTTCATTATTATCGGCGGCTTTGTTAAGGAATCGATAACAAATTGGTTTACAATAGAAATCTTTGCTTTGGGGCCTTCTGAGCGTAGGCCTAAGATAACTATCAAAAAAATTAAAGTTACGAATCACCATTGGCGTAAAAAGGTTTCGTGCTAACCATAGAATTCTAAGATTTAAAATCGAACGTCTGAAAACTTCATGGAACAGAAGAAAAATAGAATTTTCCCCTGACATATTATTTTTAAAATGAATATTTGAAATTTGTGAGACAAGAGAATACCTACCCACTGCAGTGTAGATGCCTCGAAGCATTTGCGCTTTGGAAGGGACTTTCCACAGGGAAATCCACTGTCTATATAGGTACTTTCAAAGTGACGCAGCTACTTACGTTATGTGGGTCCACGAAGGTGCTGAACTTGTACTTGGTCTTGCGCTTGTCGGGGACGTTGTTGAGGAAGAGCGTGAACTGGGCATCCTTGCCCCGCGCACCCACTGGGAAGTACAGGCCGGCCGTCAAGTGGCCTTTCTGGTCGCGGGACAGAAGACTCCTGGAAAGACATGGAAATTTAGTCTTTAAGGCAGATCCTTAATAACTATTGTACTTTCTTCCTATCAATAGGTCACCAGTAGGTAGTAACTTAAATTAATAACTGGGAGTCTAAGGCGACACTTAATGATTCAAAGACAAGGCCATACGCTCCAGTATAACTGTCTTCTCATTGTATAGACTTTTCGAGAGATCAACTTATACTCTATCAAATATGTCCAGTAGGTTTTAACATTACAATTAGGTCATCCTCCTTAAATCTTGGATGATCGATGCGAATGATATCTAACGCAAACTCATTAGCTACTACGCCGTCATTTGACCTAGAAAATATGTCTATCTACTCATTATCTTAAACAACGAGGTCCCCGGAAGAATGTCTGCACCTATTAGATAAGGAGTTCTTATATAAGTACCTACTCAAATACAGCTTAGAAAAACGCTATCGGACTTGTACATAAGCTGCTGGAGCATAGATACAGAGTAGAAAAACTGGGATAAGTAGCAACACATCTTAGAAGTTATCAAATACAAGCAGGCAAAAAATTGCGCAATTGAGCAAGTCGTGACGTTGTTACCTAAAGTTGTAGACGAGGTTCCTTCTCTCGGTGACATTGATGCCGTCCAGGTAGGGTCTCGCAGCGTACACCCAGCGACGTCTGGCACTTGACGGCATCCCCCGCGCGTCCTCACGCTCGTGCCACTCTATGTAGCCCGAGTTCAGCACGCTGAACGTGTAGCTGTACTCCTTGCGGCAGTGGGGCTCGTCCGACTGCACGAACCAACCTGCACAACGATGACACGTTCAGACGAAACAAAAATTTGACAGAAATTAGGTTCTTTTTTTACCGGAAATGTATGTAAAGTTGCTACGCGTTTGAAATTAGAAATTGAGCCTCTTCAGTCATTAAACTCACCCGTGTGCGGATAATTCCGATCTTGCATGACGGTCACGATCCTCGGCACGTGGTAGCCAGGGTCGGCGAGCATGAGGCCGGGCCGGCCGTCCACGCGGATCTGTAATGCCGACCATGACGTGCTCCTTCTCGGCGGCCAGCACGGCGGCCGGGCCCTCGCCGCACGTCACGTACTCGCGCACGTCCACCACGGCCTCCTCGCACGAGAGCAGCGCGGTGGCGCGGTTGACGCCCGCTGAACTCGCGCTCCAGTGACCGCCAACGCCGCATGAGCTCCAGCCCCAGCCCCACGCAGGTGTGCTTGTGCGCGCGGATGGGAGGCACGTACCGCTCGTACACCTCGTACAGCGGGTCACCGCCGCCGCTCGAACGCCTCGTACAGCGAGATGAAGTTGCTGACGGAGTCGTAGTTGTCGGTGAGGAGCAGGCGGCGCAGCGCGGCCTCGGCGCGCGTGGCGAGCTCCTCGTGGCGCGGCAGAGACAGGTCGAGCGGGCGGCGCGCCGGGGCCCAGCGCGCGCGCGGCAGCGGCTGCCTGGTCAGGCCGAGGCCCGGTCTGGTCACATCGGGCTCCGGCCCTTCCGTCGGCTCGCCGGCGTCGGGCTCGGGCGCCGCCCCCGAGCTGAGTCAACTCGGCCACTCTGCGCCCCAGCGGCCCACGCCGGGCCCGGCCGGCTCGGCCTCCGCCGCCCTCTCGTACAGGCCTTCATCCCGGCCTCGATCCGTAGCGACCTCGACGCTCTTGACGAGCGCCTCACGCTGCTTCTCTAACAACACTGATGATGGTTTTTCACGCTCTGTAAAAACACGCAAGAAATTAACAAAGTTCTGATTTAAACAACTACAGACAAAGATGCGTGTACAATACAAGCCTCGATACACTACCACGAATTACGATCGATGCGTCAACAGAATTCTCATAAAACATCCTACACATTGCTACACTCCATCGAAATCTTATAGACGTATTGCTTTTAGAAGAGCATTTATTTATAATGTTACCTTTCTTCAAGGCTTTTTCAGTCATGAGCTATTTTTATATGCCTGGGTAACAAACACTACTGAACGGTGAAACTGGATTCGATGAGGGAGGGACCATTTTCCCGGGTTGCGATGCGAAATTGGATCGGATTTCAATCTTATTAAATGGGGATATTAAACGCGGACCACTGTCATCGGACGTTCAACTCAATTATGTGCAGGTACTCATAGCACGAGGTAAGCGCTGACGGATGTAAAAATAGTGTACCTATTACAAACTTGCCTTATCGCAAAAGGAACCGTACTATCAATCAAAGTCTCACGAGAAGTAGAGTAGTGACAAAGACGAAAGATTATAACGGTATCATAAAATATATTAGCATCTTTGAGGCGTTTCTTAAAAAAAACGAGACCACATACATTATATTAAAACAAAAGTGCAAGTTTACGTTAACCTTTCAATTCCCCTTTTCTGGCGAATTTATCGTGTGCGTTACCCAGGCCAGATGTTGTCGAAAATGGTCATTTGAATCTTATAGATAATTAGTTTTGCGGCTTCTGTAATTGTTGCGCACATTTTTGAATTTGTTGCGCTTATAGTTTTTTAATTATTTCACAAAAACATTTCCTGCTGGGGTAACGTTACCCCAGCCAGACCTTTTTCTTTCTAATGGGAATATTTAAATAATTACTAGCTATAAAATTAGTTGTCTAGGTGAAGTACCTAAATGTTGTGCCTTATTTTGTATTTGTTCTTTCATCGGTTGCGAAGTTATTCGAGATTTTGCTGGGGTAACGTTTTTGGTTTTGCTAGATCTTTGAAATGGTTAAGCGGATTCTTATCATATTTTGTACATGGCTTCTTGGGAATTAGTTTAAATTTGTTCTGCAATAAAAAAAAACAAAATAATACATAGCTTAAATAAATTTCAGCTCAGTACATTGGATAATTAATGAGATAATACGATTAAAGTCATTAGGAAGTGAATGACCGTGGTAACCCTACCAAGTTTAGGTGGTTACGAAAAAGCGAAAACGCAAAACATTATGGTACCTTCTAAAATATGTAGGATAGTGTTACAAATCTAGTACAGACATGTACACAAGTTTAAAAAAAAAACTACGTGATTATTAAATATTTTTTATTGACAGGTAATATAATCATTTCAATTGAACTTTTAAAGTATTATTAAACTTATACTTAAAAACAATCACAGATTAAAATTACAGATAGTAATTTTGCTTTTTTGAAATTTTCTATTATTTTTTAATTAAATTATAGATTTCAGTATACACAGTACACAGTTACAGTTTTTATTTAAATATACACATATTGGACTGTGTAATGATCACAGACAATAAATAATATACAATGGTTTTTTTCAGTTAACACTAAACTTACGGTGCGTACAAACTATATAACATAAAATGTTATATAACATTTTTCATAGTGTGGTCATGTTCATATTTAACATTGTTGTATAACATTTTACATAGAGTTGTAGTGTTATATAACATGTTACATGGTCTGTACGCACCTTTACGTATGTCTACTAATACCTACTTATATCAATTAAAATCACAGATCAATGGTAATATTAAATGACATCACAATGTAGTAAAATGCTCACAGTTAGTCCAACTGTTTTGTTGTCTCATTTCAAATATCTCATTTTTTCCTAAGTTTAAAATCACAGATCAAAAATAATAAAATTAAGTAATATTAAACTGCAGTCAATATATTATTAATGTATTTAACAGTGTACGCGTCTGTACCGAAATTGTAAGGTGTATTATACTAAACATTTCAAAAGATAGTATAATGTTTTGCGTTTTCGCTTTTTCGTAACCACCTAAACTTGGTCGGGTTACCACGGTCATTCACTTCCTGATGACTTTAATCGTATTATCTCATTAATTATCTAATGTACTGAGCTGAAATTTTACTGCTATACAACTGAACTAAAAAACTAATAATTGACATAACATTCAGTTCATATATCCAATCCAGTGGCTAAATAACACCGCGCGCATCAAGACCGTGCTCGTGAAGAACTCAATATCATCATAACTTGTTAAATACTTATAGGATACTAATGAAACTTCACATACATTGGAAGGCAGTTACAAGCTTTAAAATAACGTTTAAAGTAAGTCTTTAGAGCTCTTATTGAGAGTGCTGGGACCAATTGAAGTGTTTTTCTATTTAATGAAATAACCTTTAAGCTATGTATTATTTTGGATTTTTTATTGCAGAACAAATTTAAACTAATTCCCAAGAAGCCATGTACAAAATATGATAAGAATCCGCTTAACCATTTCAAAGATCTAGCAAAACCAAAAACGTTACCCCAGCAAAATCTCGAATAACTTCGCAACCGATGAAAGAACAAATACAAAATAAGGCACAACATTTACTTCATCTAGACAACTAATTTTATAGCTAGTAATTATTTAAATATTCCCATTAGAAAGAAAAAGATCTGGCTGGGGTAACGTTACCCCAGCAGGAAATGTTTTTGTGAAATAATTAAAAAACTATAAGCGCAACAAATTTAAAAATGTGCGCAACAATTACAGAAGCCGCAAAACTAATTATCTATAAGATTCAAATGACCTTTTTCGACAACATCTGGCCTGGGTAACGGACACGAATTTATCTGTTTATAAAACTATCTATAGTAGTAGCTCTGTAAATTTGAGCCTAAAGCGAATGGTTAAGGAAAATTTAAATCTATTAAATTGAGTTTGAAGTCGTATATGTATCTATGTATAAAGTGGCTATCACTCGATGCAAATAACATTTAATTTAATTTAAATTTGTAGTCTTGTGGATAGTGAAGCTGGTAGGTAATAGATCGAATTTAAACATACTATCATGCCTGTATTCCCCGAAGGGTTAGGCAGAGGTGTACTAATGTACATGTACTTTTCGCCGGTATGTTTAGATCCCATGTAATAGGGGGCGAGCCTATAGCCACAAATCCAGACTCCCAGCTGCTACTGGGAATTTCATAGAAAAACCCAATAACCCTTGCTCGACCTGGGGATCGCACCCAGGACCTTTAGCGTAGCAGTCGCGCTTAGGACCACTAGGCTTATGAGGCAGTCAGATCGAATTTAAACGATCTTAAAAGGAAAAGTGGTTCCCTCAAGGGTCATACCCTTTTTTACCCTTTAAAACGTTTTTGAAATATATTTGACCAAGTGTGACAAAGACTTGTTGTTTGTTTGTTTCTTTCTTTCTTTCAAGTCGAGGTCTGAGTCCGGCACCGCGTTAGGTCCGCTACTAGTAGTTAGATTTATCATATTTGAACTTTTGCGTAGCGATGATTTCAGACCCATATACTGTAGCCATGTGTGTGAGGCAGGACCCATGACCTCCAACAAGATTGGACAGACGACCTGGTAAAGGTCGCTGGGAGTCATTGGATGCAGGCGGCATATAACCGGTCGTTGTGGAAGATAATTGCCGTTGTTCAGCAGTGGACCTCATTTGGCTGATATCATGATGATGATGATATGGAAGCTATCGATATCTAAATTGTAATCTAGTTCAGTTGAATATCTTTCATGACCTTTTGACTAAAAGGTTAAACGAAAACAAAACTCAAATATCATTGGAAGTTCGTTTTCTAGACCGATACGTACAGAATGACACATGGCTGCCAGGGAATGTACCTATTGATGCATCACTATTGTATTGGTACACACACATTGTGTCCACACAATCCGTCACCGCGTGCCAATAACGTATCATCATTAAATAACAAGATACATTATTATTTAACATTCGTAATCGGTGTCATTGTCGTCATTGGGTATTGATAAATATGTATAATGTTTATTTGTCTTAATAGATCTTTTAATTACTCTTTTACAAGTTAAGGTTTTTCAATTTATTTAACCGGATTATTTGCGCATATGACGACCTCTGAGACGAAATGCCGAAACCAAACTATCAAATATTATTTATGTATAGTTAAGAAAATTGAAACTATATCATTTTTATTCCATTGAGATAAAGTTTAATTTCTTCGGTATTTTTCGTTCGTCCCTATATTGACATTTGATGCTGACTGTACCATTATAAGTTTTTGTGACGTCACCGCCATGCGGGCATGCGCCTGAGTTTAACGCGGCCCAAGAACAAAGTGCTCTGTTCCGCACCGCGCCGGTCATTAACAAGCGGCATGCTATTCGGTATTACTCGGAAACAACGAGTATATTCAGGCATTCGGCCCAGTTTGGGTTCGCGATGTGTCTGTTACAATGAGTCACGTTTCACGTCGGTTTCAGGCGAAATTCTAACAATGTGTGATGTCAATGTTTTTGTTACAACGTGGGTTCATTAGTGAAAATGTATTCGGAAGATCTTTGTTACAAAACTAACAAAATAAGACTGGATAATATTCGACTGCGAGAAGCATTCCTAATTCCTATTTTAATTATCATAACTCCCTAACATTCTGTCCAGTTTGTTCGAGATAACTCTGCTTGCCTGAAGTTAGCCGTTCCGAACTACCGTGCTGCAGCTGGTAAAATCGTTTAATTAAGTGTTTTTATACCTACATAAACATCAAAATTAGAAGAGAAAATAATCAGATTATGAAACATATTATGGCCCTAATTGTTAAAATTGTTACAGTGTGGCCTTTAAACCGACTCTTTCTATTAAAATTTACAATGACATACCATTTGCTGACAACTTCAGACATGCAATTATTATTTCGAACAAACTGTAGGTAGATGGTTAGGTCACAAAAATATGAATATGCAATTGAACATTCAAACCGATTGAAATTTAGCACATACATAATTATACAGGTTGATAAGCGGCGGTAGCCTAATGGCTAGGGCATCGGGCTTTCGATCATGTGGTTGCCGGTTCGAAACCCACCCATTGCACTCCCGATGTGAACCCACTCGTAATACAAGCATTTAGCTTAGTATGGCGTATAGGGGTTAACAAGAATGCCGGTAATGTGCGACCCATATTGCTAGTAAGCTTTTGAGTAAAGAAAAAAAGTATTACTTTAGTAAATATCCATTAACGCGGGCAACACTGTATGATACTGTTAGTATTGTATTATGTATAAAGTGTATACCATTTATCTATCTGAAATCGTCTGGAGGTCGTGGGGTTACGAACTCGCAACAGGTTCAAATATTTTTTTAAACTAACAAATCGTAATTAAGAGCACGTGACTCGTTGAATGTAAGGCAGTGAACTGAAGTTCAAGTAAACAGTGAACTGAAGTTTAAATATTTACTAATTATATTTTATAAACGATGTGATAAAAATCAAAACAAACTAAAATGTCTCTCATCACTGCTGAACAATTTATTTTTAATGAATTTCCAAGCTTAAGTGTTTATTTTCATTACATATGGAATAGTATAGTATTAATCCCTTACCTAATCTTTCAATAAAATAAAAAAACGTTCCTGTCTACTTTCTAAAAACTTATTTTTGAAATTCCCACAAGCAGCTCGGAGTTTGAATTTGTGCCCGGATAATGACAATAGGCTCGCCCTCTATTACAGGCGACTGTGGGTACACCTCTGTCTACCCCTTCAGGAATACAGGCGTGGTTATATTTTTTCTTAGAAATATATTATTTTGACCTCGCCTTATTAATAAATAAGTAGTGAAATGAGACAGCGTATTTTGACTACAACTTTTATTGCGGCAATTACCTACTATCATTACCCCAGCATGTATCAACGTCATCACCGTCAATCCCACTGTCCCATTGCTGGGCACTCGTCTCCTCATAGAGCGGAACTGGTTAGGCTACTATAGTCCATCACGCTAGCTTACTGCGGGCTGGCAGACTTCATACGCCATCAAGAAAATCTGCAGCTTTCCTCACGATGTTTGATTCCTTCACCGTTTTAAGCGAGTATTTTATATGTATACATATTAAACTAGCTTTCCGCCCACGGCTTCGCCCGCGTGGTTTCTCGACTTTTATGTGCTATAATATGTATGTATTATACATATAAACCTTCCTTGAAAACCACGCTATTCATTGGTGAAAGCAGCATGAAAATCGGTGCAGTTGATTTTGAGTTAATCGCGAACAGACAGACGCGGCGGAGGACTTTGTTAAAATATCGGTTCGCACATACCTACCGTTAGCGCATGGTTGTATGACTTATTGTGACATGTTCTATTCACAACAACAGACATCAACTTAATCGACATTGCATTGCGACGCGTCATTTTACCTCTTTGTACTGTCTTTGTTCCTGTCTACGTCTAAACACTTGATTCATCACCTTTGTATTGTAATTTCAACTTGAAGATAAGGATTTTTTCCAAAGGTCCCGGAAATGTCGTCGTAGTATACCTAGCTACCTAGGTATACTACGACTATTAGGTACCTATTTCTGTGTTTCTATTTTTGTAAGCAGCGAATTATAAAACATTATGTGATTCTAACAAAAGCAAAATGACAGTACCGAATGATTAAGAGGAGTGTACCTCGACAGCGCGCACGCAGTTTAGGTATTGGTTTTTGTGTTGTTGTCCCTATCGCCTGCGATGCGAGCGGGCGTCGCTTGTCCCGCGCGCCCTCGCAACCACCCGCGCGCTTATTCTCGTTGTTGGGTCCAATTCTAAAGTAATGAAATTATGAGCGCTTTTTTTTTCGGACCTTGTTCGTTCGTTAAAATTTATTATTAGGTCAATTATTTCTTTGTAAGATTCATTATGACAAATACCATCTATTTTTTATTTTTTTATTCAATTACCTACCTACCTAATGAGAAAGTAACTTAGTAGGTACCTACCTATTTATTTCTATTGTATTACCATAGATAAGGTTTTTCGAAATTAGAGCAACAAGTTGTACGAAAATTTGTTTTTTCTTTTCAATAAATACCTACTTCGTACAAAATATTTTGTTTTGATCCTATGTAGGTACTTATCTTGTAAATTTAAACTTATTCGAATAAAACAATCTGGATATGACATGTAAGTCCCTACATAAGTACCTACCTAAATGGAATTTTCATAGTAAAATTATGATAAACCGTCGTATTGACAATCAGCAGCAGTTAAGTTCCTAATTGCATTTAATACAAAATACCTAAGTACTTACATAATAAAATTTTGGTATTTACTTAAGTACGTATGGTGATGTGCACTGAGCGCTCGTTCAAGGTTTTTTATTGTATTATACCTATTTTCTTTGACTTGTAAAATAGAATGACGCGTAACGATTGGAAATTGCATTTAATAAAAATAAATACCTACCTATTCACTTCTAGACTGAGCAATCCGTATTTTTTTATTGAATTTCATAATAAAAGTAGCTATGAATAGAAAGAGTAATGCACTAAAAGTCATATAAAGCTTTTACGACATAAATCATAAAAAAACGGCATCTCTAAGATTTTCAGATGCTTGATGCTCCCATCAGGGGAGAGTACGGATAAGACACTTACAATATTTGAAGACTTCATGACCTATTAGTAAGCTCTCAATTGTACACATAACAGTAAATTTAACATATTAAAAATATTTTTGTAAACAGAGCCAAGTCTCGTATAATATAATCTATATCTGTAATGTTAAGATATGAAGTTATGTGGTATTTCTCAAACAAATCCGCATGCGCCGTAAAATTTCGCAGCACCAGATACTTTTCTCTTTTATGTTGAATACCTATGCTTTAAAAATTAAAAGCTGATAAGTAGATGACGAATGAGTCATTATTAACCTTACAAAAAAGTCATTTCACCAACAAGACAATCTTGTTTAGATAAATAATAGTAGCCTAATGGCTAGGGCGTCGAACTTGCGAGCATGTGGTTGCCGGTTCGAAACCCACCCATTTCACTACCGACGTGAACCCACTCGTAATACAAGCATTTAGCTTAGAACGAGGGTTTAACAAGAATACTAGCAATGTGCAACCCACATTGCTAGTAAGCTTTTTTTTTAGAAAAAAAAGTAGCCTTTTAATCAAAAATGAAACATTATTTATTACAGCGTAATATCACTCACTCACTGATTCATTATGAAGTTTCAGAAACTATAAGGGCTACCTTATAGTTATATAAATAACAAATATTATTAGTATTAACAAGTAGTATGCTAATACTAAGTACTCGTTAATAATACTAATAATATTTGTTATTTATAATAATAGATCATATCAACTATTATTTATTATTATAAATTTGGCATTTTTAACCGGTTAGTACCGCTATGCTCTAGTTTCGCTATGCTCGACTCAAAAAATACCTACTAAAAAGGACCGCTATGCACGATTTTTTTTGATTCTACGAAAACAATGGAAGTTACAGTTGGAAAAAAAAGTGTTTGAATTCATTGCGTTTCCGTTAGTAAGTTAAAATTTATTTGTCTCGTTCTGATAATCAAAAAGGGGTAATGACAGCCAAGTACAAACGAATTACAGAGCAATTCTAAGTAAATTAAGGTTTATGAAGGGAGCTGTAAGTCAAAACTAGACCCACATTAACGAAGTCTGTAGACTTTATTACAAACCTTTTCTTACTAAGTATAATTAAGTATTTATGTTACGCTGTTTGAATGTAATGTCAGATAGATGTAGATTATGTAACTCCCAACAAGAAACTATAGATCATATGACAAGAAGATGTCCATTCTTAGCAAATAAACAGTACACAGATAGACATAATAAAGAAATGTACCTACAGATAGATAAAAAATATAATTTAATAGATACAATAAGACAATGTTATAAATATAAGCCAAAAAATGTAAATGTAAATAACAACATAGCTAAATTATACTGGGATAGTGATATAATACAAAACCATATATCATTAGCAGATGAAATACGACAGATATGCAACAAAATACAGTTAAAATAATACCGATAATATTATCATCTACCGGACTCATCCCTAAATCACTACACACATCATAAAAAGAACTAGACCTACACAAAACATACATTCCACTACAAAAATCAGTTATCATAGACACATGTTCCATAGTAAAGCGATTCCTGATATCCACTTCACAAACACATTCTTCAGAAGAAAAGAACCAACTCACTTGATGTAAGCCCATGGCTGACTCGTCACATTCACAAGCTATGCTGAGAGTCCAAATCCAAATGGATACGTAACACATAATTATAATAATAATAATTATTATTATTTCCTTTATTCACACTTTTTACACACATATTATTTTACATAAAAAATAATAGAAAATAATTATTTACCATCTATATACATAGAAAAGAAAATAATAATAATAGTATGTGTGTGTGTGTGCGCGTGCGTGTGTGTGCATACGAGTTTTTGTGTAAAGTATGTTTGTATAATTAGTTACATGACTGTGTTAACCCGATATAACCGAAAGAGACTCAGGGGTATCATAATAAAATGTATAGCTAACAAATAATTTTACTTATAACTTGATGATTGCTATAATCCTAATATCCAATTTTATCATACCTACCCTAATTCTTGATCTCGTTTCGGGAAGTATTTTTTGAAACCGTTCTTTTATATTTTGGCAGTCAGCCACAACATTCTCTTTGAAATATTTCCTCTTTACTGAAAATTATGTACACATGACTACACATCAAGCTATACAAAACCAGTTTAGACTGACCTCTCATTGTAAAGGTTTAAAGCACAATTCAAGGGCAGCCTATACTGGTTTTGTATAGCTTGATGTGTAGCCGTGCGTACATGTACATATAATATTATGAATCACCAGCAACATGTAGTAATCAAGTAATGAGACTTGGCTCTGCTTTTATTAAAATGTTTTGTTACGAGTGAACTTTACATTACAACTAATTGTGCTAGGCATTTATATTACTAAAAACCTTAGGATAAGAATTTATGACTTAAATAAACTTTACGTACTTTTTTTTTTCACTTCTTTTTTTTTATTTACACTAGGATTTTTCTGGATCTTTAGTGCGTTTACCAAACCCAAACTCTTTTAACAAAAGAAGATAACATGGAAAACTACCTTTAGGCCATAAAAAATATATGCTCCGTGTGGGAATCGAACCCACTAGTGATACTACATTACTCATAGCGCACCCGATTACTTAGCCACTTCACCATTTATTTTCATGCATACATTTATTTTCTTGCCATGCTATCTATAATATACCCACAATAAATTATTGCTTTCACCTCTGCCAATCTAAGAAACTTTTTTACAGATGTAGGCTCAAACTGTTTCTTGTAACTTCTAAATCAAAACCAACGCGCGACGCAACCATAAATAAATTATTATTATTACTAGACAAGTACCTAAGTAACATAAAATCAACCCACGTATGTACATGTAGTTAGGTACCTATGTGGTGTGTAAACAACAGTAATTCTAATTTACAATATATTATATACCTACAATATATCTAATAATAAGATATACCTAGGTATAAAATAGTATTATCACGGGTAAAACAATAAAATTACCTATCTTACACATTTTTTTACCTTAGGTAGTCTAGTAAGTTACGGCCGGTATATTATCTTTACTTACCTATGTAGGTATACATAACATAATATACCATCACGCCTGTATTCCCCGAAGGGTTGGGCAGAGGTGTACTAATGTACACCCACATTTCGCCGGTATGTTTAGGTCCCATGTAATAGGGGGCGAGCCTATTGCCATTAACCGGGCACAAATCCAGACCCCGAGCTGCTAATGAATTCATAGAAAAACCCAATAACACTTTGCTCGACCTGGGGATCGAACCCAGGACCTCTAGCGTAGCAGTCGCACTCAGGACCACTAGACTAATGAGGCAGTCTATGTACGTATAATATATTTTAATAATAAAACCTCTCTCGAGCGCAAGCTCTCGTTGTCCATCAAACTATCTAAATATCTCTTTCGATAAGTCGCACCCGGCGGAATAAGTAAGATTCACGACATTCGATTCATCGCGTCGCTCACATGCACCGCGAGCCGGTTGTTTCAAGGACGTTGTCTCACCTCCCGACCCGCCGCAGCTCCCGCGACGCATGGTGAAACAACAATACATTTGCAACATTTTCACGCGTATTTCTCATGTTCCGAATTTTGGAGATTACTCCTATAATATTGTTAATACGTAAAAAAAAAATATTGTAAAAAAATATTCACTATATTATCTGGGTTTCTGTCGAATCAGAATGTTTCTGTATTGATTCATTGTCGAGAAATACTAGCATAAAGTTGGGCCGTTTTTCAACGAAAATTGCCAATCTTTGAGCTCGTGTAACTTTTTAACCGTATATTGAAATGAAATTTTATATTACATAAACACGTATTTTAATGATAAGATTGTTACTGCAAAATTTCAATGACTTTCATTGTTTAAAATTCAAGCAAGAGCCAAACTACGTTTGTATGGGGCGCGAAGCGGATACTATCCTCTTAAGGATTTTTAATTGAATACTGCACTTAGTACAGTTTGCAAGTCTTTACAACCCCCGAGAAGACTTCAAAATGATGTTGTTTTTATCAAAAAGACAATTTGGCCATAATTATGTCATAGCTATCAATACTTGTACTATTCATTTATTATTCGTCGATAATGCCGAAAATGTAGGTGTTTTGTTTACTTACAAAATTACGCATACTTTAACAATGTCTACTGAGTCACTGAAACTTTCAGAATGCCGAGTGTATAGTCTCGTGTCAAGATAAGTCATTGAGTTAAAATGTTTACTTTTATATTACTACTTATACTACTTTTATTGTCAAAAAAAAATAAAATTATATATTGCTAATCTGTACCATCTTTATAATTAAACGTCAGATTATTTATGACCCAAAAATCGTATACAGGGTGGCAGGGACATCGATGCACAAACGCTTACCGTGCGTTTGTGTATCGATGTCCCTGCCACCCTGTATAGTTAATATAATATTCTTTACAGTATCTAAGTTGATACCTAGGTATTTGATACCATTTTAATCTTTTCCATGACTAAATATAATTTTAATCTAATCTCATTATTGTAATATAGCTTACAAATCCTCTACTATGTGATTAGGAAATCAATTTATAAAACGTCGTAATTTGATATAGATTGCAAAAAAGACAAAAGATAAACACTGCAGTACAAAGACCTCTTTATAGACAAAGAAGATAGTCTGTGGTAATAGTCAATTATCTAAAATAACTAACTACTAATTTGGGACGATCCTATTGCCATTATCCGGGCGTGATTCATATACAATATTTAGAAAATTAGAAGGAGTGAGCTAGGGTGAAATGGCGCACATTAGGGGTGCTTTTTTGTAAAATTAAAAATATACTGTACATTTTTTATAAGAAATGATAGTTGCAGGTGACGTGATTTATAAATCCTTTTCGTGAAAATGAAATATTAGTTTATAATCAAATTTTTTATACGCAGTAATTATCGACCTGGTTCTCGCTTAAGTGGTCTCCCGCAGTTTTTAAGACTGTAACACATCCTTTACCCACCTTCACATAAAAATCATACAATTAGATATGTAGATCACGTAATAGGTACCTAGCTAATGTTGCCATATCGAACGGACGTGAAAGGACGCTTTGTGTAATTACATAGTCGCGAAATTTGAAAGGATGGGCCTTGAGCAAATAGTTAAGCTAACATGAAGGTCGTTAATATAATAATATTACAGTACAAAGAGGCTAGTTATTTAAACTTGATAACCTCTATTAATATTTTCTAAATAGGTCGAATAATAAACACACAATAATAGAGTAACCGGAGGAATTGTGTGTGTTCATTTTCCTTCCTTTATTGACCAAACTACTGACGCAATTTCGATGGAATTTGGAATAATGAAACATGGACATTATATATGTCCATGTGTATGTCCATATTGTGTTTGTGTCCATATATATGGACATAAACACAAATTTTACCCTAAACTGCTAAACACTGGTATAACTTTGATTACAGGGGATTTTTAAAGTAGGTAAGTAGGTAAGTAGGCCACCACGCCTGAATTTCGCAAAGGGTTAGGCAGAGGTGTACACCCACATTTCGCCGGTATGTTTAGGTCCCATGTAATAGGGGGCGAGCCTATTGCCATAAACCGGGCACAAATCCAGACTCCGAGCTGCTACTGAGAATTACATAGAAAAACCCAATAACACTTTGCTCGACCTGGGAATCGAACCCAGGACCTCTAGCGTAGCAGTCGCGCTTCGGACGACTAGACTAATGAGGCAGTCACCTACTAACCTATTTTACTTTAAGGAGGTTCCTAATCCAAATAAAATAACTTAGCAGACGGATTGCGGATTACCGCCCGTCCACATATAAAAAGTCATTAATCAATTTTGACGTTTAACCCGTCTAGAAACTTTTATACACAATAGGAATTCCATTGTTTTCAATCGTCGGGACTACAGACCGATGCCGATGTAGCGAATTAAAATAGATAGAGTATTGCTGTCTCTCGACTAGACAATTGCCTGCTTAGAAAATCTCAAATTATCGAAGAAAATTATTTAATACTTATTTTTCTATATCATTAGAATATATTTATATAATATAATTAATATATAAATATTGTTCTTTTTTTCATAGTTTTGCATCGTAATCAACCCTACTTTTGTCCAGTGCAGTTGTGTCCATCATAAGGTTGCGTGGAAGAAATCGCAGATCGCGATAAGGTGTTTATGTAAAATACTGGCTATACAATAAAGTGTAAATAAATGACATACCATCACGCCTGTATTCACCGAAGGGGTAGGCAGAGATGTACTAATGTACACCCTAAGTTTGCCGGTATGTTTAGGTCCCATGTAATAAGGGGCGAGCCTATTGCCACTAACCAGGCACAAATCCAGACTCCCAGCTGCTACTGGGAATTTCATAGAAAAACCCAATAACACTGCTCGACTTGGGGATCGAACCCAGGACCTCTAGCGTAGCAATCGCGCTTACGACCACTAGATTAATCAGGCAGTCCATAAATATATGGGCATAAATAAATGAATTATTTATTAACATCTAATTATTTAGATACAAGTGCGTATTTATCCGTCGGTTTTAATTTATTCTAGTAACGACAGCTAGTAGGAAGTGATAGGAGGTCGTGGACTCGTGCCGTCGCTCGTGCCGCGAACGACTGCATTGTGCTAGTTTCGGCCGCACATGTTCGTCGCACGACCTTCTTGGTTCACGTGATCGCGCCGAACTTGGTACAGTACGACACTATGAACACGGCCATATTGAACTTGTAGTATTTAAACACGTATGGGCGGATTTAGCCTTCAAATGTTTCATTATTACGGTTGGTTAGTCAAACAGTAAGCCCCAAAAATGTGTTGAAGTGAAGTATTTGGTAGATTGATATCTGGCTGGCTAAAAAGGCCACTTTTGAAAGTGTAATGTACGTAGCCGTTTGCTTAGCCCGCCAAATTCAAATATTCATTAAAAACGAATTGACTTTGGTGGGGTATTTAAGATTAGGTTCTTTGGATACTCAATACTTACTATAATTTTATCAGTTCGATTTACTTATCGGGCATTTATTGGAAATGCGTGAACTAATCGCACGTGTTAGGCCACTCGTTTTAACTCCTATTTTTATCTCTCTTTGAAGGGTCACGCAGGAATACAATACCCACCAAGTTTTGATGAAATATATAAAAGGGGGAACCAATTATAGCTACTGGATGTTTAAACACTTTAAACTAGAACAGACCAAAATAAATCGGATTTGCCGACGGATCACGTATTCACTAACTAAGTAACTACTAAGTAATTATTCTTTTCAACCAATACCAGGCATACTATCAGATTTTGAAGGTTTACGCTGGCCTAGTACGGAATCGACTTTACATATGTCTGTAAAGCTAGAAGTTTCCGAACTGTGATAATTGATTACTGAACGTGATTATTTCATTCGAGTCAAGCTAAGTGTTATGGGGTTTTTATATAAATTCCTAGCCTTTGCTAGGCTGCGCTCCCGTGGACAAATTGAAAATATTTAATCAAAAACTAACAGTGATTATCCCTTTTTTCTATGGATATGCATACAATAGAGAGTTGTTCAGCTAACTAACATAAGACGTACCGCATTTTTTAAGTTGGAAACCTAAAAAAAATAAAATTAAAATCTGCTCAGTAGTTTTTGCGCCAACTAACAAACGACAAGAATTTCGAAACACATTTTCGAGTTTGAAGACGTTTATATATATAATATCTTTAATGTCCAGTTTTTAACAATTTTATAATGGTATAGATTTCTCAGGAACAGCTCGGAGTTTGTAGTTGTTATCCACGTAGGCCTTTCAACTTATTTTGGCGCAGATTTATATCAATCTATTTTTCTGAAATACCAATAAATATATTGAGCGTGGGCTTTCAGCACGTTGAAGGTAACAAGGTCCCAAGGGACGAGGCGATGTGGGCGTTCCATGACCTTTCAGCCTACACGTGTTACTGGTGCGTCATCTGCGTCTAAAGTGTTACTGGTAATCCCAAGCCATTTATGATTATTACTATACTTCTTCTTCTAATATATTAAAATCTCGTGTCACAGTTTTCGGTATCGAACTCCTCCGAAACGGCTTGACCGATTTTTATTTGTGTATAGATGGTAGGTCTGAGAATAGGTCGTTGGCTATTTAATTGCAATTAATAAAGATTGGGTCGGAATAATAGAAATGTAAAATATAAATATCTACTGATATTCAGCCGTATCAGTTAGGATTAGGACTGGAATCGACCTCAATACAGTCGGGAAAAGTATAGGGAGGGTACTGCTAATCTATACTTATATTATAAAGCTGAAGAGTTTGTTTGTTTGCTTGAACGCGCTAATCTCAGGAACTACGGGTCCGATTTGAAAAATTCTTGCAGTGTTAGATAGCCCATTTATCGAGGAAGGCTATATATTATCACGCTAAGACCAATAGGAGCGCAGCATAAATGAAAAATGTTGCAAAACGGGAAAATTTAAATGCAGAAAAGCCGAGAAATTACGCGGGCGAAGCCGTGGCCGGGAAGCTAGTAAACTATAAAATAAAGTTTTCCTTTGCAACTTTTCAAAATATTTAACAAAGAAAAATATTTAGCCTATGATTTTCCTGGTACTCACTCACTTTTGGAATTGAACTTAGAATAATTATTGCTTTGTGAATTTGAACAATTTCAGAAGTTACGTAGAAATCTGCTTTTATTTATCGACTCAACCCTTCAATGAAGTACCTACGCATTTAAAACAAATTTGAAATTAGTATTCTTAATTCTAAATATTATTTTTCTAAATCATATTGTTTTAATTAAACAATAAAGGATTCTGACTCATTTGAACTCGTAATATAGGTGAAGGGAAAGTTAAATATTGTAACGTAGAACAATGGTGACAAAAGGTGCATTCACATAAAAGTCACGTGGCCATTGTGAAAGGTTATCAACGCCATGGTATTTTATTATTGTAAAACAAAATGAAGCTAGAGACGCAACGTCAAACAATTACCTAATGAAATCAATTAAACAAAGGAAGTCGTTATTAATTTTACATCGCTATAAAACTGTCCTCATTGACATTAAATGAAAAGAAATTTATTTTCGACCAAAGAAAACAACTAAATATTAATATTAATGTTGTTTTATTATAATACTCTTAAATTGTTTTATTATAAGAAGAAAAAATATCTAGAGGCTAGAAAAGGTCACATTATTCCTTTGGAGCTAATTCTTATTTGAAACATATAGCAATTTTCTAACGAGAATCATATTATGATCAATCACAATTTACCTTTTAATCCAGACTTGGTTCAAATAAATATTTTACCAGCACAGATAAATATTTTAACAGTTTGACTACATTAAAAAACGTGATATCTGGCCCTTCTAACAGCTGTTAAAGATAACACGATTTTCAGGGAATAATTCGACACGTCACATCCGCGGAAAACGTTAAATATAAAGCAATGAACCTCTAAAACTAATATAATAGTCACATCCATATTAAATATTTAATATATTTTCAAATGCATCGTTATTAAAGTTCACCAGACGGTGTTTTGTTTATGTTTGTATACACAGCCTACGACTGACATTTTGCATATCGCTGTACATGTACACACTCTTTGTCTGAAAGTACTGCATTAAACAATGAATAATAACACAAAAGCGTTAATTTAGAGAGAGTAAAAAGGCTTTATTGTGTACACTTACCCATACAACGGCTAGAAGCCAAATAAAAAAACGAAAACAGTTCGCTGCCTCTAGGCGCGCTCTATCCAACCGCGACTCCCCCACAAACACCACAGACAAACTGATCGTTGAATAACGCCGTGCCCCCGTTATTATATTTGTGTTAACAGGTGTAGTGATGTACGATAGCAGTTATTGCGACAAAGCGTTATACTAGTTCGTTATTTAACGCTGTAAGGTTTTAACGATGCAACGATTTATATTTTTAACTTAATAAAGCTAAAGATATAAATCACATGTATAAATTTGTTTTATTACGTTTTACTAAAACGTAGTAGTATCGATATTCAAAACGTTATAATGGTTCCTAAAACAACTTAATTAGTCTTGAGGACAAATTCGACACTATTATTCTGGACTAGTAAGCAATAAGTAGTAATAAATAGTTTAGTTCTTCAACTCTTGAGCTTTCTACGTTATTTTCCCAGGGGTTGAAATACCTAAACCGTTTATGGCTTCACAGTTGACTCTTAGTTATAAAGTTATTTCTTTCCTTGGATATTTATCCAATGTGCTTTACTTTACTTACTTACTGTCCTTGCAACAGCAGCATTGAGATTCTCTCAGCCTAATAGTTATATAAATAAAACGTTCAGGAAAACAATATATTCGTTCTTTGTAACAGGAACTAATAACTGTTATTGAGAAGCAGTTATTGTTCGCAACGAAACGGCTCGTGGCGTCATGACAACCGCGCATGCGCGGCGCGCCCCTCCTCCATCTTGCCAGCTGATTTGCTGGCTTCGGCCACGCGTCGACGCTGTGTATTCCACAACACAACTCATTAACAACACCGATCATACATCACGCGGTACCGCGATACGATTGTGTTCTAACAAGATAAACTAATACACATTTGGTTTGTCTAACATATGGCTCGATACGACCTGCCTCGTGGATCGTTATCACGTTTGTATACAACGTGACTGTTATTGTTTCGGCTGATGGCGTAGTTATTTAATTAGAGGTTTTATTTCCGCTTTTTCGATATCAACAGTTGGGTAAATAGTCTGCGATTTCGACATGTGAATTCGCGAAATAGTTTTATGAATTTTAAGCAACGACTTAATACAGTCTATTGTCTTCGGGCGGCAGGATCCTGACGCAACAATAAAAAAAATACAAAAGCGTAATTCTATATTCAAAATACAAGCAAATAAAATATTAATATCGTAATGTCAACTTTCGGTCATTTTTCGGTGGTCCAATTTTGCCAATTCATATCACACGCCTGTATTCCCCGAAGGGTTAGGCAGAGTTGGTGTACCTACTACTTAATGTACACCTACATTTCGCCGGTATGTTTAGGTCCCATCTAATAGGTGGCGAGCCTATGGCCAATAAACCGGGTGAAAAATCCAGACTCCGAGCTGCTACTGAGAATTTCATAGAAAAACCCAATAACACTGCTCGAACTAGGAGTCGAACCCAGGACCTCTAGCGTAGCAGTCGCGCTAGACTAATGAGGCAGTCTTGTATTACGAGTTAATTTTGTCAATTCAATATATTTATTTATTTATTTATTTATTAATAAGGTACATCAACAATATACATACGAAACATTTTTTTAAATTAATGACTGTGATAGAGGTCTTGAATGTATATCTCTAACAGATGTACACAACGTTCACTGCATGTACAATTAACTATAAATTTAATTGTTCATGTTAGACGTAGATTGGTTATTTAGAAGATTACCATTCGACGGATCCTGTTGAAGAGAGATATGAAGGGAGAAGAGGAAAGGTGCTCAAAGAACGCATAAGTAAAAAATATAAATTACTAAACAGTGCTTATTTTTTATTAGTTTTTAGCATTAAATATTGCGAAATGTTCACAAAGAAATAAATTTTCTAATTAAAGAAAATTTCATAGTGAAAGAAAAAATCGATCTCAGGCAGGGTCTCGTGTACTTAACCAGAGAGACGCAGGTTCAAACCCTGCCTGAGATCGAATTTTTATTTCACTATGAAATTTCCTTTAATTAGAAAATTCATTTCTTTACTAAGGAGTTACAAGTACACTTCTGCCTAACCCTTCGGGGAATACAAGCGTGATGGTAGTTGCCAGTGGACGCCTGGACCGCATGGAATCGCAAAACTTATCCCGCGGCTTAATAAATATCCTCCCTGGCCTAATAAATAGCCTAAGTATGTTAATCTGGAACAATGTAGCTTTCTAATTGCGAAAGAATCATTAAAACTGGTTCAGAAGCCTTAGATTGTATCGTTTACAAACAAAGAGATCTTTTCTCTTTATAATATTAGTACCTATAATTATCTAGATTACAGAAATTATTTTAGTCAGTGTAGGTACTCAATCGTACACATCATTTGTGATATTAATTTATTTATGTAAATAGATCTTTTAAAAACACAAATATTTTTGTTTTTTAGACTCATTTACTGTATATACACGGCAATTAATGTTTTTATATACAATACGCATAGTATTGCCGACCCCTCCGGCTCTTGCCATTACAAATTATTTACGATATCCTACCCTAATATACTGCGGGGGTAGGCAGGGGCATGCACTAGGGTTGTCCCCATTCATAGACCGATCGATACATGTAGACGGTGCAGTATTTCGGGAAGTGGCTGTATATCTGTCTGATGCGATAGTCAGTCTACTCTAAATTTTGTACTCAATTTTATGAATGGTATGAATTAATAATTATACATTAGTACACCTCTGCCTTACTCTTCAGGGAACACAGGCATGATGGTATGTACTATAAACTTTGAACTCACAATGTACTTTTACGACCAATGTAGGTAATACGGGGTGAGCCTATTGCTAATTACCGGACACAAATCAGAGAATACCATAATAAAACTAAACAACAGTTTGCTCGAGATATGAATCGAACTCAGGCACTCACGCTCTTGCTGCAGACCAAGGAGGCAGTTTGAATAGTACCTATAAATATTTATTCGTAAAAGAGATTGCTAGAGTCCTTAAAAGATAAATTCACAACATGAGATAGTTACCTAGTTTCCATCCAAATATTCTGGTATCTAATTTAATTAATCATTTTATCTCCAAAATTGACTGCCTCGTTGGTCTAGTGGTCCCAATCGCGGCTGCTACGCTAGAGGTCTTAGGTTCGATCCCCAGGTCGAGCAAAGTGTTATTGAGTTTTTCTATGAAATTCTCAGTAGCAGCTCGGAGTCTGGATTTGTGCCCGGTGAATGGCAATAGGCTCGCCCCTATTACATGGGACCCAAATATGAACTGCGAACTGTGGGTGTACATTAAGTACACCTCTGCCTAACCCTTCGGGGAAGACAGGCGTGATGGTATGTTATGTTATGTTATCTCCAAATTTACTTTCTAATTAAGAAAAAAAAACGTACGATATTGAAGGACTATACGTAAATTTAAATCTCTTATATTGAAATACTAATTATGTGTATTTAATATGCAACAAACAAAGCATTATAAATTGTTCAAATATTATGAACTGTGGTAATGATAAATACATTATTACATATTTGTTAGTACGTATATTAATACAAGGAAACTCCGTAGTAGGTTAAAAAAACCACAACAAAGGAACGTAGGTACGTACATAGCTTAACGTCATATAATCTATATATATAAAAATCAATGCCACTTTTCGTTGTAGTTTTATAACTCAAGTACGGGCTCACCTATCCAAACCAAATGTTTAGGTTTTGTTCGGACTATTTAGTAGATGGTTTATGTGAAGTTTGCACAAAATCGGTCGAGCAGTTCTTCATTTATCACATTTTTTTTTACATACATATTATTGTACAGGAAAGTCAAGAAAACACGCGGGCGAAGCCGTGGGCGGGAAGCTAGTCAAATATAAAATTTATGTTACATTACATACTAATATAACATACCATCACGCATGTATTCCCCGAAGGGTTAGGTAGAGGTGTTCTAATGTACACCCACAGTTTACGACTCAAGTTTTAACAAAATAAGTAACTTTGTAATAGTAATGTCTCGCTGGCATGTGCCAGCATGAACGGGTCCGCATGACCCGAGAAGTACCACCCTCCCACAGAATATCGACGTCAAGTGGTATCCGTATCGTTGCGTTTCGTACGGTGAGTGTGGAGCGCCGCAGGCCCAATTCCTTCCTCAGTCCCTTTCCTTCTCCTTTTCTCCTTCCCCTCCCTTTTCTTTGGCTTGGCAACGCATCTGCAACACCTTTGGTATTGCCATTTGTCCATGGGCGGCGATGACTATTCACTGAATTTATTACTGTTATATTTTTTTCTCGCACGTGTTCGTTCCTCCTCCTCCCTTTTCCTTGCCTCGGCAACGCTTCTGCATTTCTGAAGCTCGCGTGGAGTTGGTCTATATTGATAGAATTGACCGGTACAAATACTTCTCAAGATCGTTCTTGTGAGAACACAATGTCCCGGGTGTGTTCGGTGTCATTACAGGCTTGTATTACGAGTTAGTTTTGTCAATTTTCCAGACGTGTTTAACAAACCTAGTCATTCGTTTACTCGACGGGCGAAGATTAATAAGTAGGTATAGGTATATTGTATAGGTTGACAGTTAAAAAACTAATTTATTCCTGGCCACAATTCTTATAATCAAAATTAAAGAATATATGTATTCTTTAGGGAAATATAAAAACCGTTTACGACCGGGGAAGTACTACCCTCCCACAGATTATCGACGTAAAGTAGGCAGTATGCAAACTGTTGCGTTACGTACGATGTGTATGGAGCGCGGGAGGCCCAATTCCTCCCTCAGTCTCCTTTTCTTTTTCACCTCCCTTTTCCTTAAATAGGCTCCGCAACGCATCTGGAACTCCTTTGGTATTGCAGATGTCCATGGGCGGCGATGACTACTTACCATCAGGTGGCTCGCTTGCTCCTTCGACGAGTTCCCATAGAAAAAAAAGAGTGGCGTGGTGCACTACAGTCCACACACAACTCAGGGCTGAGGATATTATAGCCTGTCCCCAGCTCTTTTTTATCAGAACAGACTGGTAGCAAGCAGTGATGATTGTTTGAAATACTGATTCATGATATACGTCATTATTTTATTAAACCATGTCAGCTTCGCATGTTTTATGTTTTCCTAGTACTCCTAAGTTGTATTGCGCAACGTATGAATATACCGTACAGTCATGAATTCCTGACGTCACCGATTCAACGTTGTTACTCAACAATTAACGCGTGCTGCAGTTGCGCAAGAGTTGATAACGGGTGCCACACGTGTGGGATAGTCAAGGTAATAAATAATGTACATACATAGCTTAGTACTTTTTTTTACCTCAGCCAGGGTTGCTAAAATAAATTAATATTTAAGCGGCACTAGCCTACAGGGCGTCAGACTTCGATTCAGGGCGATGATGTGGTTTCCAGTTCGAAACCCATTCATTGCACTACCGACATGATCCCACTTGTAATACAAGCATTTAGCTTAGCATGAGGGGTTAATAAGACTACTAGTAATGTGCGACCCACTTGCTAGTAAGATTTAAAAAAAAAAAATCAACAGTGATTTGTGCGCATTGATCTTAAAAAAATATTCCACGTATTTCAGAAGAGATCCCATATTCATTACCATACCTACAATAGTAGTCCTTTTACAGCTCTTAGCTCGGATAACTAGGTAACTATAGGAGCAGTTCCAAGTCGGGATTTATGCACTGTTAATGAATAGCAATAGGCTCGCTCCTTATTTTATGAGATCTACACAAATCGGATAATTGTGGGTGTACTCTGCCTAACCCTTCAGGGAATACAGGTGTGATGGTATGTTAGCTCGGATAACATCCAACATTCTGCATAGTGATTTGTGAACTACTGGAACTACTCTAGAAAAAATAAACTCTGAAGCGTAGAACCCTCCCTCTTCGCGGAGTGGGCCCTTTGTGCTAGATATTTTAGTTAGTTTATCTAGCTCCACCTAAGCTAGGACCACAATTATTCATTTGAGAAAGTTCAAAGCAGTTTTTGCAAAAACAAAACTCCATATATATTTAACTTAACTATGTAAATAAGTGCCCTCTGTTGACATTATATGGCAATATATTTAACTATCAGCACTTGACATTCGAATCAACTCTGCATTTAAGTATACTGAACAAAACATAGATGTCGTCTTACGCAATAGTTTCTGTATCATCATTATCATAATCAGCCTGTATTGGTCCACTGCTGGAAGTAGGCAAAAGCTGGATGCGAAAAGCGGAGGACAGAGTGAAATGGCGCACGCTAGGGGAGTTTCTGTATATAGTGTGAAATTTGTATACCGTCAAGGCTATGAATACCACTAAATATCGTCATGTATTCCTGCTAGGAGTTTAGTTAGTATTATACCTACATAGCATATATTTTTTTTTATATGAAAAACTTATAAAGCAGTTGCCTGAAGATCTTAAAAAAAAACAAAAAAAACTTAACTTACGGGCGACACAAACGCCCTGAACCAGGTACTGTTCGTGGACGGGTCCATGACCAAAGACTAGACATTCGCGTGGTGTCGTAGCTGCGGTTTACGAAAAATACTTATGGCTTGTTGGCAGACAAGAAGGCTGAAGGGTACGTCGGAATAAAAACCGCACTTGCCTTACCGGGCTCTATAGTCACCGGCTTGGGATTCGCGGCATTCGCTACCCAATATTGTAGCACACCTACGCTACGTGCTACGGCTACGAGACACGTAGCAAGGGCTTGTTTGCTTGTTAACTTTTCTAAAATAATTTAGCGTAGTACCTATGCTAAGAAATTCGTAGCCCTACGCTAGATGAAGCTAAGGATACTCTACGTGCTACGAAACGCGTAGCAAGGGTTCATTCGCGAGTTCAACAACCTGTAGTTATCTATGCTACGTGCTAAGAAATTCGTAGCGCTAGCTGGATCCTCCATATCCTGTAGCATATCTATGCTACGAAACTCGTAGCGTCACTACAGGGTTTGTTTGCGAAATGTTCGTACCTTCGCTACGTGCTACGCGACACGTAGCAAGGTCTTCCTGCAAGTGCAGCTTTTTCTAGTACTATTATCCCTTCTATAAACGTGTTTTTAATTTTTCATTTTTTTTACATAGATCATCAGACTATACAACATTATTTTCAGTATATATGCGAAACCAGAATGTAGTTTGTTCAGAATAAGTTAGATTTCAATAATTTTTACAGCATGTTATATTTTTTCCCAAACATTTTAAGTACCTTTTAAGCAATTATACACGCACATAACAGGTCACAAAACAGGTTATGCTGATCCTGGATATTTATTTGATTGTGCCGGGAGACGTAAGTACCATCATTAAACCGAATGAAAATAACTCCTTATGTTAAATTTAAGTTGTAAGTACCTACTCTGTTTATTGTTTGCTTATGGAATTTCTCTTTACTAACCAAATTCAGATATTTCTATTATATTCTATAGCAAGTGATCTGTTCATTGTGTAGTTGGTCCATATAAAAATTAAATAAAACAAAATACTCTTTCTAATATTTTTTTATTTTCCCATGTTGAACCGCGTCTCGTCATACGTCTCAGTAATTCGATCTACGTCACAACTAGATCTAAAGATGAATGAACGAAATTGAATGAACACTAAAAACCCATACAATATATTAATTGTGAGAAAGGATACAACGCTATTCTAAATAAAATGTGTGAACTGAACGAAACAGATGTAATAAAATCAACCAAAATTGAATTTTATGATGAAGCTAAATTAATAAAAAAACTGTGACAAAAAAGTCTAATCGATGATTTTTAATGACTTCTACACAAAACTAATTAATACTAGTCTACAAATTATCTTACCTAAACATTGATAAGATATAATAAAACTTTTTGAATGCAACCTATTTTGAACCAAACGATACAAAATTACAACTCCATAATAGGCATGATGACGGTAAGCAAGAATTAGTAAAATAATATGTTCATATACTGAAATATAATTAATATGTTTAGAAAAGAATATTTATTTTTATTTATAAGACGGGATTATTAATTTATTTGATAAAATAAAACTACAAAATACACAAGTCCGCCATGTTCAGTTGAACACCAATCAGATTCAATTACGTCACATCTATGTTGAACTGTCGCTGTCACGTAAATTTCGTACGAATTTCGACGATCTCCGCGCTTAAAATTGTTTATTATGTATTTCCTAATTGTATACTTTACTTAGCTTTTGTCCTACAACTTGTGTAAGAACTTATTAAGTAATGTAACAAGGGTTTACCAAGGCAAACAGCTCTAATTTGCCCAGAGTTGATTTGTTAATGCTGGGGCAGTTCCTGGTATTAAACAAAGACTTATATGTTCAGTATGTTATGTTGACTAACTACAATGTAAGTATTATTTATTATTATTGGTATTATACCTACTATAATTAAAAAAATAAAATCACTTTTAAAAAGCACAGCTTCGTATGTTTAGTTTTAATAATGTTTTGATTTTATGAAATATGCTTTCCTATCGATTTCTTTGTTTTAGATCCTCCAGGCCATCTTATGGGGACGACGCGATTAGCTACGTTCAGTTAAAACGCGATGGAAATCTATGTACTTATAGTTAAATCAAATATCTGCCCAGAACACAAGGTCCACGCGAAGTTATATGCAATGACGTTAATAGTTGACGAAGTAAAGGAAGAAGTTATATCGGTAAAATGCCATGACTGTGTTGCCTCACAAGGAGGCTGCAAACATGCCATTGCATTTCTCATGTGGGTCCATCGTAGGAGTGAAGAACAAATTATTCAAGTAGGTAATTTACGATCAATTCGGCGAGGCTCAGGCTCAGTCAATGTCTCGCCTCGTAACTTACTTGAATAATTGATTAAAAATTTAATGTTATAAAGAAAATCTATCTGGTAAAATCTCTCGAGCTATCTATGAACTTTATTTTAGTAAATAAAACATGATGTCAAATAATTTTCGGTTTTATTATTTTAAGAATAAAGCCGAAAATGGAAGATAACATTACAAAAAAAGAGGTATCTTTGTGAATTTATTCTATCGAGCCAACTTTATCAAATCGTGTTTCCCTTGTATGTGTTCCCTAGAATATATACTCAACAACATACATTTATTTTCTCAGATTTTTATTTTACTATTTACTACTTAAAAAAATAGTTTTTAAATCATTTTTATGCGGGCTTTGCAGTACCACCCGGCCTTAATCTCATAATGTATACGATGTCAAAACATAGAAGTGACGTCATAAGCAGACGCCATGACACCAGGGACCGTTTTCGCGCTAATTTAAAAACATTGAATTAAAATCGCATTTTTGTATCAAAAACCTTTCTAAATTGCAGAAAAAAAATATTTTTCGGAAATAGTATATACATAAGAATATTTTAGATCAGTTTTTGAAAATCAGTCATCATGCCTATTTTGCAAGAAGTTTTTAATGTGAACAAAATGGTATTGTGTTGCCAAGGTTTAGTTTCCGGCAGAAAGCTGCACGATCTTGTCGTTGATCTCCTGGAGTTCCACCATGTACTCCTCGTCGGCCATGATAGTGGCCAGCTTGTTCAGGATGGACAGCAGCTCACCATCGCGCAGGTGAAGTTGGTCATTACACTGTTCTACCTCATCTACAACCTCGTCAGGAATCTGGAAAGAAGATATTAGGTTAATTTCATAATTCGGGGGAGGGGGTACTTTTTACTTTCTGTGGAGGTATAATCATCATCATCAACCCATTACATTGTCCCACTGCTGGGCACGGGTCTTCTCTCATTACGAGAGGGATTTGGCTATAGTCCGCCACGCTAGCCTACTGCGGGTTGGCAGACTTCACACACCCTCAAGAAAATCTCTCAGGCATGCAGGTTTCCTCACGATGTTTTCCTTCACCGTTTAAGCGCGTGATAATTAATTATTAATACGCACATAAATTCGAAAAGTCAGAGGTGCGTGCCTTGGATTCGAACTCGAGACCTTTGACTTGGCAGTCCAATGGTCATATCACTAGGCTATCACTGCACGGAGGTATAATAGGGGTTCTTTTTTTATAGTACAGAAAATCTTAATGGATCGTCTGCCGCCTGCTTGGCAGTAGGGTATATCGGACTCATACCAATTAAAAGCTGCACTAGCCTTCCCCTCCCAAATAGTTACGATCATGGGATTCGTCACATTGCCACGACCATGACGGGAAGGTATTGGGGTACCGCTTGTTAGTTTTCTTCATGGGTGGAAAGTTGGAACCTTCTATATTGGAAGTCCTAGAATCCTAAAGCCTTGTTCTACAATCCTAAATCCTAGTTCAAATCATCATAGCCATTATTCGGACTTCTACTTCGTTTTCATGTTTTAATTGTTCACAATTTTACTTTATGGTGTATAAATAATTTACTGCTCTCATGTTTTTCCTACATTTGTAATTATGTAAACATACTTTACATTTTAGAGTTATTTATGAAGATTTATGTTTGGCACTATATTATTTATATATGTTATATTTTGTCTGTATATCGTCCTTGCAAAAATAAAACTGTATATAATTAATACCTATTAGGCCAAAGTAAAATAAAATCGAATTATTTAAAACAACAAAGGAACATTCATTTAAAAAATAAAAGACGAATTAACAAGTTCCTGTATTCATCTTAAAAAAACTTTTAAAATACTCAAGTAGTTATTATTATTTGGTTGTATCCGTTTTTAAACCATATAACCAAGAGACTGTTAAAAAAGATCAGTTACCTAACAGAAAAACCGTAAAATATGATAGGCAAATTCCATAAAAAAATATCTGGATTCTGGCACACCGCCAAACCGATGACGTCTTTCCAAATGGGTATGATCTGGATAATTGTGAATTTCCTTAAATTTAAAAATATTATACTATTATGACTTGATGTTAACAAGATTTTAGTTTCAGCTTTATTTGTTGTATGCGGCCTGTAAAGCTAAAGCTAGGTCTCCACTAAAGGAAAGTCGTTATCTTTTGTGTTTTCTTTCGCTGGAGAAACAGCTTTAGGTTTCTCAAAAGAATTAAATAATATTTATCTTGGTACTCGTAGGTATTGCGAAGCATTATCAAGCCAAACGTAGATTATAAGCGTAATATAGTCACGTAGACTTAGGCTTTGTAGATGAAAGAGTCTCGTAAAAGGAGGTTATACATCATTCTTTTCAAAAAATAGTTGATGTAATATTTATCGAGGTCGTCGTGCTATATACTTTCTGATCTAATAAACAAATTAGAAAATACCTTTTGCAATTCCAAGAAAGTTTCAAACTTGAGTTTCTTCCTTTGTTTCCCATTGGTGGAATCGAAGAACATTGTGAACTGTTGATCTTTCTTCTTAACGGGGAAGTAGATACCAGCAGTGAGGCGACCCTTAGGATCCCTCGCCAGAAGACTCCTGGAAATAAAAAAAGCAATGTCCCATTATTTGGCGGTTTCGCATTTAAAATAAGAACTGTTGAAATGATTACCGGAATTTAAAAATGTCGAGCACTTTGACAGGAAAGATCGTTAAGATTTTGGCATATAATACAAAAATTGGAATGGATGTATGTATTATTATTCGGATGACGTCATTCGTGGCGAAAACTGACACCAGAACCAAGAATCTATTCATATTCATATTCTTTGGATACTTCAAAATTATAATTTATTCAAACTGGATTGGAGATTTCATTGCTCAACGTAAATATTTAAAACTACTGAGCATGTATTAATTATCGTTTATCAGCTACTATCGCTACCGCTTCCCACAGTTGCATTTAACCGGATGCCAATTATAATTATTATACATTCAGCAATTAGTCATATACTCAAGTCAGATCGATATTCTGAGTTTTGAAATGTTTTAACAAAGTGATATTGCAATAATTATCTATCTATAAACTGATCCGTGCAAATCTACGCCATTTGCCCAAGACCTCAATAGATATTCAATAGTTTTACTAATATCAACTTCTACCTTTATTTTGAGTAGGTATAGTAGTCTGACTGACTTTTAATATCATAACTAATTAAACAAACATTCTATTGTGATATTCCAATTCACAACAGATAATTAGCTCTACATGAAACAAGGCAAATTAGAGACTTAGAAACGTGATTGATACGAGCGTTCTAACTCTTTCTAGTTCTAATTTCCTGGTATGTTAAATTCAATTGCCATGTGCAATTATGCTAATTATATTTACGTAGAAAGATTTATATTATTGTAAAGAGGAAAGACATGATTGTTTTTTTTAATACTCTGAAATTGCTGGACGATTTTTTTAGAATACTTTTACCATTACATACATTTACCAAAACTACATTATTTCATTATTTATTTCACGAGCAACTTTGTAAATTGCTTGTGAAATTTATGTATAGCTACGATAAATCAATATTATTAGATCCTACGATTCATTTTCAAAGCGTGTCCATGGAGTGTCTTTCCGTTTCTGTTGCATAAGACAATTATTTTTTTAGAACCGTGCACTTATTCGTCTTTTTCAATTCATGTTATAGGTAGGCAACATGACTTCAAAATTAATTAATTTAAAAATAAAGAAACCACCAAGAAAATTGTAGAAGCTGCCTCATTAGTCTAGGGGTCCTAAGCGCAAATGCGACGCTAGAGGTTCTAGTATCATTGAGTTTTTCTAAGAAATTTTTAGTAGCTCGGAGTCTGGATTTGTGCCCAGTTAATGGCATTAGGTTGTACATTAGTACGCCTCTGCCTAAGCCTTCGGGGAAAACAGGCGTGATGGTATGTTATGTGTATGATTATAGAATTATAATGATGTGGTTTGATATCAATTACAAGATTAAATATTTACATAGGCACGCTATTGTTCTCCAAGATAGTATTAATTGCATAGATGAACTAGATATGTACATATTTGAAGTTATTAAACGTAGTTACAGACGTCATTGACAACTTGACAAGTTAAACTTATGATCAAAGAGTATAATAATTATTTCTAAAGGACTTGCGTTCTGTGTACATAGACATACCTAATCTGATAAAATCAGTCGCATCTGATACTTAAGTCTGTAAATAGGGTACTCTACTCTACTTCACGGGGTAAACTTTGAAAATCCTTTTTCTATGAAATTGTAGCTGCTTGGAATTAAGATTCGTGCCCAGTTACAAGCAATAGACTCGCCCCCTATAACATATGCTGGCGAACTGTGGGTGTACTTTAATAGGTACCCCTCTGCTTAGCCCTTCGGGATATATGACCGTGTTAGTATGTATTGTCCGTTTTAAACATAATTCCCTTTATAAACAAGTAATATTTTAAGACATTTATACAACTTGCAATACAAGTATGTTTGTTCGGGTGGATCTTTGCAACTCAATTTTGAAGCGTTTATATCCTATACATTGTGTAATGATAATGACGTTATAAGATGATAGTAATTTAACAATCTATTATTGCCAATTAATCACTTTTTGATACGGCTTTTCCCGTACCAAATTTGATCCTCTCCTGGTCACATTCGTCACAGTCCCAACCGTCATGGAAAAAATGCAGTGTTATGTTGTACATACCTCAAGTCCCAAACTATGTTTCTCTTTTCGGTGACACTGACAGCCGTAAGGTATGCCTTGGCGATGTAGATGAGAGACAGGCGCTCCTTTACCACGGCTCCCCTGGTCTCCCGCTCGTGCCACTCGATGTAGTTACTGTTCTGAAGGTTGAACTGGTAATTGTACTCCTTGCGGCAGTGGGGCTCGTCCGATTGGATGAACCAACCTGTGGATAACAGGCGTATGAAGATAAAGCGCAGTAATGATTTTAGTTGCTACATAACATACCATCACGCCTCTTTTCCCCGAAGGGAGGCCAAGGCGTAATGTGCACCTACAGATCACGAGTGTGTTGAAGTCCCATGTAATAGGGGCACATATCCGAACTCCGAGCTGCTTCTGAGATGCTCTAATGTATCTCTTAGTAGCTTCGTCCCAAAAATGTACTTCAACACAGAATTAAGTAATGATCAGTTATAGTAAAATTGTTCATCTTCCAAACTTACCAGTATGAGGGTAGCAACGGTCAGCCATCACGGTGACAACACGAGCGATGTGGTACCCCAGATCCGACAGGAACATGCCCGGCCTTCCGTCAACCTTCACGTGGACCGCCAGCATCACATGGTCCTTCTCATTCTCTATCAAGAAACCCTGAGGTCCAGGACTTGACGTAGTGTAGTCAACCAAGTCCTGTATGTTCTCGTCACAGGACACGATCATCATAGACTTAGTGATACCAGGGAAGTCCTTCTCCAATCCTTTCAGCAGTTTCCCAACTTCCATAGCCAGACCTACACAAGTATGCTTGTGGGGACGGATGGGCGGGTTGTACTTCGGAAAGTACTCCTGAAGAGTCGCGTCGGGGGCGGCCATGTAGGCCTCGTACAAGGAAACGAAGTTGTTGATGGAGTCATAATTTTCCGAGACGACGAGACGGCTCAACAGCGCCTCCGCCTTAGCGACTAGCTCCTCGTACTTTTGGAGGGTGAGTCGCAGGGCGGGGCGGGGCGCCCCCCACCGCGGGGGCGGCAGGGGGTGGTCGGCAGGCCAGCTGCCGGCGGCGCGGGCCTCGGAGCCGAGTCAGCTCAACCACTCGGCGCCCCAGCGGCCCACGACGCGGCGCAGGGCGCGCTCCTCGCTGGACGAGCTAGCTAGCGGCGCGGCGGACGCGGCGGCCCCGCCCGCACCTGTGGCCTCCATGCCCGCGCCTGCGGACCCTCCCAGAGACCACTCCAAATCCTTACTTAACGGTTTTATATTTAACGTATCTGGAATTAAAGAAAAATAAAGTCAGACTTTATCATGCCTTTTTAAAAGAGTGTCCATGGAGTTTCTTCTCCATAGAATCAACTTTTTGGAACCGTGCAACGAGTCAATAACGTTTCATAAACGCTAGTAAAAGCTTATTTGAAATAAAATTATTTGATTTGACTTGATGACGAATCTGGGTTTCATTCGCTGAAGAATATTTCGTACCTAACTACAAAAATAATGATTGAGGATATGAACGAAGAGGAAACTTGTATTTCAAAAGCAAATAAAACGAAATCACCAGATAGGTATTGCGTCACGTTTGAATATTCGGAATGGTTACTATGTAATGTTTATATTTATAGCAAAAATACAATGTTACTATCCTGTTACATACCACATTATACCTACGGCCGATACCATGCTAGCTATTCAATACATCATAAAGGTTATGTTCCAAGAATGGTAAATAATTATGCTAATGGGAGTCAGTGACGATGTTTCCCATAATAGGTAGCGGAATGACTCATCCGACTGCGGCATTACAAAAATGTTTACATTCACGTCGCTATATATAAGTATGTATATGCACAGTTAACGTCGAAAATGGCTAAAAGCCAGCAATGGTTTCCATTAGTACACATTTAGCCGGAGTTTGACCAGACGAAGGTCAAACTCCATTTAATTTTGGGTAAGATCAAACGCGAAAAAAGAACTTTCTGGTGAAACGCGGTAATGCGAAACAGACACGAACACGTTTTCATATGAAGTAGCAGACAGCTTTTTTTACATGTATTTATACCTTTTTTCAGCAGAGTTTCATGGTATGAATATCGAATATTCTGGGAGTGTTGCTATGCAGAGTTAGTTCTCAAATTTACCCGTTTAGACAACTATTCTCTTATTTCAGTAAATCATATAACGCGCTCGAGAAAAATATGTTTTTCTATTGTTTATCAAAGATAAGATTTATGGCAATAAGCTGTTTGTATACATAAGTAGGTACAACTCTGCCTCATCTTTCGCAGAATACAGGCGTAAGAGACCGTACAATTTGCAAGTAAATATAGGCACATTTTGCTCGTCATACCTACCTATTTCGGCAAAAAAGTGCCGCATTACACTTTCAAGCACCGATTTTATTTAATTCTAGCATTATACTTAATTAAAAAGTGTGACAAACAATGATATTTCTTTTGTGCATTAAGTAGGTTTCTTTTGAAAAATGGAATAGAAAGCTGAAGAAGGCTGAAGTTAATTCAATTAGGCTAGACTACACTGCGGCACGCGGTTACGCCAATAAATAGGTACGGCCCCATTATGACGCATAGCACCATATATACGTATTTAGTCATTTGGTGCAAGATTCAAATGCTTACGACGTTCAAATGTTTACACAGATTTTGTCTTGGACAGTCAAATAAAACCAACAAAACCTTACTAAACATCGAAACATCAAAAACTAAACATAATGGCATTTGAATAATAGTACAAAAGGTACCTATCTAAATAAAAACGAATAGAAAGAAAAATAATTTCATAAAAATCTGCACATCATTGTTAATAAACTGATTGGTGCAATAGGACGACGTGGCTAAATCGTCCTAGGTTCGCCCCCTATTAATGGGACTTAAAACATACCAGCGAACATTGAATCCCTTTCGGGAAATACAGATTAGTTTATTGAATATTTCAGGAAAAACACACGTAAAATATCGAAAATAGAACGTTTTGGTACGTTACAAAATATCGAGCGATAACGCTGTATTTGGGTATAAATTTATGTATTAGCATAAATGTGATGTGACCTAAATATAAGGATATGAATAAACTGAATTAAATAGCGAGTAATACGTAAAAGACAAATTTGTAACTGCAACACTCGTGGGGGAATCGATAGGGAACCCCGAGTACTTGAATTGAGTGTGCAGATACTGCGTCACGATGCTTACAGTTTCATTGACAGGGTCAATTCAATAAATAACAGAAGGTTCTTGGAAGGGTCAATACACTGGTAAATTAGAGAAGCCACTAATAAAAGAGAAGCATGGAAAATAGACACTATTATCGGCAAAAAATGCGAAAATTTTGTAAAATAGGTAAAAAATCGTATAAAAATATTATGAATGAATAATCAAATGACAATGACATATTATGTGAGGTGAACGTACCCATTGTTGGCTGTCAGCCGGTGCAAGAAGTTGTGATACCTTTTCGAGTTGTTTGTTTGTTTACTTCGCGAATCAAACTGGTTTCGTCTGCGTGCACGCGTTCTATATAAACCGTCCGAATCGTTCTGCCTCGCCTCCCCCCCCGCTCCTGCACGTGCGTCAGTCGACAAAACGGAAAACGCGCACGTGTTTACAGTATGCTTATTTGTAGGTTACCTTTGTCTGTGTGCGTAAATATTCGCTAGTGTGCGCGCCGAACGCGTCAAAACAAAACACACACAAGCAAAAAATTGTGTTCTTACAGAGCAGCTGTATGCGTGTGGGTATTCCCATTGAATTCGTAAACATGAAGTTTAGCCCGCGGCTTTGGTTACGTGGAATTTAGATAATGTGTATGCCAAAGGAAACTCACGTTTGTCAACTCACATGTAGGAATAACGTGATCGACCTAGGTGGGCTTGACAAAGGACTTATAGAAAACTAAAAATTATAGGTAGACCACCTAAAGAATACCTAGTTGTTACCGTGCTTGGGTCTCAGATTTCTGGTACGGTGTCCATGGAGATCATAGGGCTAGAGCAGGAAACTGTGATTCTTAGTCTAAGAGTCCGGTACCTAACCCATCAAAAATTGGAATCGATTACCAACGTATCTTTACTCCGATCAGACAGTAAACGAAGAGTTCTATGTTGTGATGTTACCTGTCCACTCTGAACCTAGCGATACTGCTTGAAGACGAAAGATAATTTCTTTTAGTCGATGAAAAAGATATGGAGTTCTGTTGGATATTGTTCGTGGTGAACTTTGAACAGACATACACGTCAAGTTCATATAGATAGTAGTGCTAATAGAAAATCGATTTGTGCACATGAAAATAATGAGACGTAGACACGTGATGATAATATAATACCTATTAAATATATACCTATACTTATTGCGTAGCGAAGCTATTTATCTATCACTTAGCTTTAATGAGAACTATATGTTTGTAAACTTGACCTTTTCATGATCCTAGGCATCCCTCGAGGATACGTTACGATATAGCTGTACGATCTTCGATTGAAGACTGGGTGGAAAAACTCCATAGCTCTTTATTTGGTATCTAAGATATAGCTAAAGGCATATAACGGATTTGTACCGCTTTTCATTTTGAACAGTCTTTTCAGACAACTGTTCTAACAACATACGATCATGCTTGAAGGTTTATTTCACGCCCACCGTCTGCTGGTATGTTTAGCTTTAATGTTATAGGGGGCGAACCTATTCACCGGGCACATATAGATACTCCCAGCTGCTTTTGAGAATTGCATGGAAAAACTCAATTACACTTTGCTCGACGCGCGCTTTGTACCACTTACTAAGGCAGCTCTAACAACCTTTAAAAATATTTAATTCAGTTAACACTTGCCTAAACACGACAATAGATTCATTCATTCATTCTTCAAACATTTTAATTTTGACTTGTATACATCAATGTATGCATTGATAGTTTTAACTAAAATTAAGTCTTCGCCTTGAGACGTAGTCAATTCGGGGAGTACCCGCGTTGCAAATGACATGATTAATCAAACCGTGAATATTCTTTCTCACTCTGCCTATCGTCGAATCCAGCTCTTGCTGGATGCTGCTTCTAAACTTCACCCGTAGATTGCCGAAGTGTACCGGATAGACAAGCTGATTTCTTTTATTGCAGTATTGTTTTCTTTTGTCTATTCCCCATACTTTGTTATCACGGAAAGGTAAGCGAAAAGGTCAAGTCAATAGCATGCTAAAAATACAGCTTCTTTTTGTCTTTAATGGTATTGATCTTATGTGGTCTCAGACCAGGCGTGTTGAAGTTTCCAATAAAAGTATTTTCCATCTCTTTCTACTTCTTTCAACGTTAGTGTTTCAGGTCACCATCCATCATCTTACTTTATGTTCAACTATGTTGGGTTTTGTTTTCTACCAACTATATGCGGCTGACTGTCATTAATTTATTCGAAGCGACTGCCATTAGACCTGGATGCACGCCCGGATTGCGATGGCACGAAGGAGTCTCTGTGCATAGAATACTCTCCCATCCCCATAGTATTTTATAGTTATCATACTTAATATTTTTTGATGATGTTTATTTTTCCACATTTTTAAGGTTGACATTGAGTTCTTAGATGAACCTTTTCTTAATTTTAATCCCAACTTCAGGCTAATTATGACATTAACCTCCGATGTCCTCACCATTCTGTTATCGCCATAATGTACCAAGGAATAATGTAACCAACATGTTTTATTTTAAAAGAGTGTCCATGGAGTTTCTTGCCGGATTCTTCTCCATAGGATCAACTTTTTGTAACCGTGCAACTAGTCGTTTCATTAACGTTTATAAAAGCTTTGTATTTGAAATAAAAACATTTGATTTGATTGATTTGACATCCATTGCTTCAAAATAATCTTGCGTTTAAAGTTATTAGGTACATACGAGTCATTCTAACGTCTTTTACTACGCTAATTTATAATTGGACAAGATCCAATTATAAAATATGTTTTAAATAATCACGTTTTCAGCCTATCTGCGTTCCAGCTATCACGTGTTTATATGCTTGTTGTATATAAACCTATAGATTAACTCACAGTTTTGTTGACCCCGTCTGAAATATGTCGTGAAGATAAGCAGTTGTACGCATAAGTACCTAGTTATAACATAACAATTTCGTCATTGAGTATAGATATTTATATTGTATCACCCATAGCTCGTAGCTCGTAGATCTGATGGTAAAATGGTTCTCGAGTGGAGAAAACACAGTGTGGGACCGTGGGACGACCTCCAATAAGATGGACAGACGACGTAGCTGGGCGTCATTGGATGCAGGCGGCGTTATAACCGGTCGTTGTGGAAGTCTAGGGCGGAGGCCTTCGTTCAGCAGTGGACCTCATTTGGCTAATATGATGATGATCATGATGATGATTTATATAATAGCGGACCATAAGCTCCCTTTTTAAGAAGAATAAGATGAATAAATTGTTTAGAAATTATGTTTTTATTTATTTCATTATAAATCTATATGTAAATATCTATACTTTCATAATATTAAAGAAGCCTGTTCATGTACATTGAAGATATAAAAAAAAATCAAGAGAGTTAAAGTCGTCTCCGAACCCAAAAATTTGCTTTTTGGAATTCTTGTCGGTTTATCTGTTTAGGTATTAGCGGTTGGTGCAAAAACAATTTTTTTTTGGATTTGGTTGGTGGATTAAATTTTTGTAACAGTTATATAGAATAATTATAAAACTGCGGTACCTACGACTTATATAGATCTAAGCACAGCATTTTTATCTGAGATAGAGTTTGACTTTTCTGTTGGAGGCAGATTCATAGAAATAAGAGATAGGATTGTAATATACTAATCCTCCCACAGAAGCGAAGCTGCGAGCAAAAGGAAGTGTATAACAAAAAAAAAATTACCAGAAAATTTCAGTCGCAATCCAGCAAAATAAATGAGTCACGTCTAAAAATATCCGGATCGATAGTTCTGTAGTATAGCGTGGATTGATGACCTTCAGTGTATGTACATAAGTACCTGATTTGTATATTTTTTATGGGACAATTCGGCAAACGAGCGTGCGAGCTACCTGATGGGAAGTAGTCATCGCCGCCCATGGACATCTGCAAAACCAAAGGAGTTGCAGATGCGTTGCCAAGCCAATTTAACGAAAAGGAAGGGTAAAGGAGAAAAGGAGGAGGAAGGGGATTGACGGAGGAATTGGCCTCAGACGTTCCACACTCACCGTACGAAACGCATCAGTATGCATACTGCTGCATGACGCTGATATTCTGACTCTACTATTCTACTCTCAGAAAGTTTTTATTTATCAAGCAGATAAGTGGAGACAGATAGAGCTACATAAAATAACCAAAATCATATCCTTATATTACCTGTATTGTGTTCTGTGTTAATACAATCTGATCGTATCGGCCCTGTCGGCGGCTAAAAACGTGAGTCGGCTATCAACCGCGTGCATTTGGCATGTGTTTTATTATCATATGATACCCAATATAATAATTATATCTGATACCTAATGTATACAAAAATATAAATAAACGGTATACCTTATACCTACCTTCTATATCTATCTATGTTATATAATCACTACATAGTATAAAACAAAGTCGCTTTCTCTGTCCCTATGTCCCTTTGTATGCTTAAATCTTTGAAACTACGCAACGGATTTTGATGCGGTTTTTTTTAATAGATAGAGTGATTCAAGAGGAAGGTTTATATGTATAATACATACATATTTTAGTATAGAAAAGCCGAGAAACTACGCGGGCGAAGCCGTGGGCGGGAAGCTAGTGTTATATAAAAGTAATAAGCTATTCACGGAATAATCACAAATCTCAGAAATTATAAAGCCTTCAATAAATTACCTAGCTATCTTCTTTCTTTCTTTCTTTCTTCTTTCTATCTTGTACGATACCGTACCTGTCTGTAGGCATGAGGCCTAGGCAAAGCGACTCTAAAGGTCCTTTCTACTGAACAACATGCCCTCTAGGCGACGCGGGCCCGTAGGCAGTTGCTTCTGCCAATTTTTTTAGATTAATCCAGATCTGCCTGTTGGGCTCGTGACGTACTTAGTTTTATATGAAAACAAGTCCTAACGTCCCGCGTCCTTGCGAATAGCAATATTTTTTTTATTATCGCAGTTTCGTAGTAAAAATTTGCTGTGCTCCGCAGTCCTACCCACATTGTTAAAATAAAGGCAATCCCTTGGAAATTTACTTCCAAGTAACTTAACTTAAAGTAATAACTTTCGAAGAAGATATCTAAATTTTAGAAACAACATATTATGAAGGATGAAGATTTTGGGGAATTTATAATTATTATTCGGTCCTACCGGGATTTAACTGGAGAGCCAGTTTAATCATTAGTCATCCGATTCACGCAGAATGAGATCACCGTATCCTTTTGGTCTTGCAGTTACACTTGGATTAGCTTTTAAGCAGGTGGGATGACCCAGCCATCTTCTCTAGAAATGTTTTTAACTTTCAATAGCCTCGCGTACATCCTGGGTACCAATTACCGGGTTTTTTGCAAGGACTTGTGTTTCATAAAATCTGATATAATACTGGGCCTTGTCGAGGGTATGTTGCACAAACTACTGACTTCTTAGAACGGCAATGTTTGTCATCTGCAGCAGCAGTGAGTGGTACCTATTTCGAAATTTTACTGTAATGTTGTGCTTGTTAAAACAATAAATAATAGTTAAGTCATTAGGTAAGCAAGTATGTCATTCGGTAATCTACTATTTAGTTATCTTTCTTTTTATATGTAACCCATATTATTATTAATTATAGTATCACTGTGTTTTTTTTACAAAACATTAAACGATACTATTTTGCTTTGATGATATACGCACACAAATATAAAATACGCACACTAAATTCTTACTATGTGTGGGTAAATATTGAATCAAATGGTAGTGTGTGTTATTAAAAATAATCCGACTATCTGTTAGGCTAAATTAAACTGTAGATTTTGTATTTAAGGTTGATTTTACTTTGATAGTGGATTAGTGGACGAGATAAGCAGTATTCCAGGGTATTCGAGTACTTTTCCAAAGAGTTTGTTTACATAACATTGCAATGCGACAAACTGCGCAGTTGTGATGAGTGTGTATATCTGTTTATTAGATTAGATGGTAGCTGCTATCCAGCAGTATTGAAGTCAAGGTTTGGTGAATTTCATGGTAAATAGGAACTTAATGACAATAACATTGGTAAATTGCCATCAATATAGGTAAGTCAGACAACATATCATGACCACTGCTCCCAAAACGGTGAAGGAAAACATCGTGAGGAAACCGGCATATCCTAGAACCAAAAGTTCCAAGACATGGGACATCTACAACCTGAGTCCCAGCAGTGGGAAAATTATAGGCCGATTATGCTACGAGTATGTTATGTCGAACATGTTAAATATTTTAAGTTCAAAATTGAAATAGTAGATAGTCTATTATCGTCGCAATTAAGTAGGTACCTACTACTGACATGATATAAATTTGCGGCAAAGCAATAATAAGATTTCATCATACTATCAGCCTATTGCCGTCCACTGCTGAACGTAGGTTCAGTAGTACCTTAGAAAGCTTTCAACAAATTAGCATTAAAATCCTGATTAATTTATCTAATCTAAATTCTGATTACCTAATTTCTGGGCTACAATGGTCTGAATGTTTCATGAATTCAGTGTAAGAACCCAGCTGGTTAGTACTTCCAGCGTGGCAACGAAAAGGGGGTGGGCAGTGTAGTTGATGAGTTTTGTAGTCTCCCGCGTCTGAGGATTATGTATTAATTCAATTTATCATAAGCTAATAATAATATAATACTAATCACAGGATCACTCGCTGGACTAATTTGAACTGAAAATATCATCAAAATCGGTTCAGCCGCTTTGGAGTTCATATGGAACACACAAACAATAATAATTACACTTTCACATAAAAATATAAACCTACATACTACGAATACCTACATAGCTTGTTTCAGTCTGGTCATGGTACAAATTACTATCAGCGCCATCTATACTGTAATATCAAAACTATCTAAATATTTCGCAGCTTCTGTAATAAACATTTAGCAACATAGATGGCGTTCTTTACAATTTATCACTGTCTGTTTATTTTTGTAGTTTTATCGTTTTATCATTGTTAATTTTTTTAATATGCATTGAGTAATTGACAAGCAATTATACGTAAAAACGACATCAAGACCCAAAATACGGTAGGTAGTTTCGTTTTATATCTTTCACGAGGTTCTGACTCATCGAGGTTAACATATTTCATTGACATTGGCCCAAGAATGTCGCAGTTCTGGAGATAACTGGTATGTTCCAACGTTTATCAGTTCACAGACTCGACCAGGCTGGGCCAATGTCATCCGAGGATACACCAGTAATTACATTACTCATGTTGGCAGTACAACAATATGGTTCAGATTCACAGGAAACAAGGTAGCCTGTGTTAGAACTTCCGGCTTTTTGTAACGACTATAATAATGATTGTTTAAGCTTTGTCATCACCAAGTACCAGCTGTTTGTGCTTAGGTCAGACAATGCGTCCCTATGACAGAATAAATGTTATGTAGGCGCTCCAATATTGTTCGTGCCAAAGTGAAACGTATGCACGGTTGAAACATTTTTTTTTATCTTTCTCGGGACAATTCCAGGATAACGTTGTCGCGTAGTAGGTGTTCGGAGTGCGGGACAGTAAGGTCTAATTACTAGGCACCGGGACATTCCCAGATTTCCCGGTCATCTGGCTAACCTACATACACTTAGTACAAGACACAGCAGTTTGGAGAGCGCAAGTAGCGAGAATTGCTCATCAATGCTGACTATCAGTCAACAAGAAGTGACTGCGAGGCAAAGAGTAAGCTGTGTAGCTTGATGTGTCATTGCGTTTACAAATAGATTAATTATTTTTATTTCTGTAAATAGATCCTTTACATTAAATCAATGTTTTACTTTTTTTTAACTAGATGGCGCCGGCATCTCCCATCTGACGACCTCTGAGAAGAAATGCCGAAACAAACTCAGAGAATCATGGTCTCTTTTAAAATCCAGACAATATTAATATTATTACATATATGCGAGTTTCACAATGAAGGGTAAAATCTGAACAGGCCTTTTGAAGATAGACCATAGCATCTTTGATTTGACCTGTCCTAACTGATGGCACGCATACATCAGTCATTGTGTAGCTAATATTTTTAGGGATAAAGATACAGAAACGAACATCCAAAATAATACTGTGTTTAATCACACGTACGTCTTCAAGCCTAGTACACACACTGCAGCCACTGTCATCGCTGCAGCAGTCGTGAGCCTGGTGCTACGGTTGCACTCGTCGTTGAAGCACTGGCAGACAGTCTCCAGATGGTCCTCGTTGTCTGCCTTGTAGCACTGACGGTGGTGGCGCACCCAGCCACAGCTTCGCGTGACTCGGACCTCCGGCTCATAACCTTTGTGGAGTACTGGAACCAGGCAATAATAATCTATCAAATTGGTCTACCGATACTGCATTGCGAGTTCGTGAAAATAGTAGTAGGTTTTGCCAATAACTGTCTCTAATATAATATTGAAGCGGCGGTAGCCTTATGGCTAGGGCATCGGTTTTGGGAACATGTGGTTGCTGGTTCGAACCCCACCCATTGCACTACCCACGTGAACGTAAAACGACGTGAACCCACTCGTAACATAAGCATTTCGCTTAGTACGAGGGGTTAACACGAATACTAGTAATGTGTGACCCACATTGCTAGTAAGCTTTTAAAAAATATACCATCACGTCGTCTAAAGGTGTATTAATGGACACCCAAAGTTGGCCGTTATGTTTAGGTCCCATGTAATAGGTAAGCCTATTGCCATTCATCATCATCATCATCAACCCTTTACATTGTCCCACTGCTGATTAGGTTGGCACAAATCACACGCCGTCAAGAAAATCTCTCAGGCATGCAGGTATCCTCACGATGTTTTCCTTCACCGTTTAAGCGCGTGATAATTAATATGATGAAAAGTGAGACGTGCGTGCCTTGCATTCGAACTCGAGACCTTTGACCTGGCAGTCCAATGGTTATATCACTAGGCTATCACAGCACTTCCCATTGCCAATTAGAACTCCGAGCTACAACTGAGAATAATACTTAGCTCGACCTGGGAAAGGAACCCAGGACCACTAACATAGCAGTCGCGCTTAGGACTAGACTAATGAGGCAGTTATAAGTCTAGTTTTATGCCACGAGGGAATTATATTTTTAATTATTACTAATTATTTAAATATAAATATAGTCACCACTCATTAAAATGTTATAGCTATTTCTTTTCAATTCTTATCACATGAACATTGTAGATCAAACTACGTGTACTGACAGTCCTTGTTATCGAAACGCTTTTAATCCTGACATCTCGATCAATTACGATAATTTTAATAAGTAGTTACGGCCCTTTAAACTAGGTAGTCACTACCAATAAATTGATCCACTTTAAGGCAATATTACCAATAAAAAACATTATCCACTTGAGGACAATTAAATAGTAGAAGACTGCACGCAACGAAGTGATCAAGGATCCAGATGTAACATAGTTGTGTAATTACAGGAATTTCTGAGCGTTTCAGGTCAGCTGCGTGACTGTTCTCATTGATAATAATCATGGGAATTGGAACTGTATGAGAGAAATCCAGTAGGTACAAAGTTCAAGTTGAAGGAAGCAATGATAGCCTACTGATGAGGTCATTGGATTGCAAAGACAAAACTCTTCAGTTCAAATCTAAGGCTCACACTCTCTGAGTTATCGAAATCATGTGCGTATTGAAAATGAATTACCACTCGCTAAGGGTAGCAGGTGGCTCTGAGGTAACTGTCGCGACTTACGAGTTGTAGGTCGTAGGTTCGAACCCAGACATGTACTTTACTTTGTGTAAATTTTTTCATCACGACTGCTCCCAAAACGGTGAAGGAAAACATCGTGAGTAAACCAGCATGTTCTATAACCAAAAATTCGAAGACATGTGAGATCTACCAACCCGCACCATCCTTCGTGAAATTGAAGCGGCTGGCAGTAGCTTAATGGCTAGAGGACTTGAGATCATGTGGTTGCCATATCTAAAACTCACCTATTTCACTACCGACGTGAACCAACACCATAATACAAGCATTTAGCTTAGTACGAGGGGTTAACAAGAATACTAATGAGACCCACATTGCTAGTAAGTTTAAAAAAAAAAGGTATGTTGGTATTGTCATGTCGAAGCTTATAACAAAATGTTGACTACAACGCGCTTACTGGTTTGTACAATCTTCCTGCAGAAGAAGTCGTTGTTAGCAGAATACACTCCATGGCCACACTCTGCCACCGGTAGGAAGTTGTTGAGGGTCTCCTTGTCGTAGATGGTGGGGTCTAGGCACATGGAGTTGTTGGCGCTGTTGCATTCGAAACAGCGGATGCAGGCGGCTGGGTTGGAGAACAAGGGTTTAATGACTTGCAAGACAGGAGCTGTATACGATATTTACATATTTAAGGCACAAGCGTTAGGGTTGGGAGCGAAATTATTTTTTTCTTGGTGAATAAGTCATTGTTGATGTCGCAATTTCTACTGCTATGTACCCTATGAAATGAAATGAAATGAAATGATATTTATTTCTGTAAATAGATCTTTTAAGACACTTTTACAAGTCGTTTTTTTTACATATTTTTTTTAACTAGATGGCGTCGCCGTTTCCTATCTGACGACCTCTGAGAAGAAACGTCGAAACAAACTCAGAGAATCATGGTCTCTTTTAAAGTCCAGACAATAGTTATATTATATGCGAGTTCAATGTAGGGCAAAATCTGAACAGGCCTTTTGAAGAAAGAACCATACCAGCATACCCTAGAATGTGTTATAGCCGAAAAAATGCGAAAAACCAAGCCTAAACCCACCCCGACACTTTAGCTTTAAACTATTCTTAACATTGACATATTTAAGGCAGATCGTTTCGCATTGGGCACCAAACTAATCTTTTTTTGGTTTATCGCCAATTGTAGGTACAGACTTTTTTTCTCTCCTCCGTGGTACAGACGTACCTACAATTGGCGATAAAATTCACAAATTTTGGGGTCATAGTTGCCACTTCACCATAACCTTATTCATTACTGACTACTAAAACATTTGCCTTCAAAATCGTTATAGTACGAGTAGCAGATGATAGTGAATAGAAGATTCTACTGACCGGACCAAATGAATATCAAAAATCACTGGTTTAGAAAACAGACAGAAAAGAGGTTTATAACTTGTTCTCACTTTCAATGCTCTCTAAAAAGAAACTTTCTTTGCTTTTGATTCTGTTAAAATTCTTTAAGTTTTCAAGAAATCAAAATGTGTATACAGGGTGGAAGGGACATCGACGCACAACTGCTTACCATGAATTCGGTACATGATTTTGGACCACCTTGCGTTGATGTTTTTCGTCGGTTATTAAAAAAAATGATTTTTCCTACAGAAGTGCAAAAGTCAAAATGTGTGAATAAAAAAAAAATAACAGACGAAAAATTTCAATACGGTGTGTATTGAAATTTTTCGTCTGTTATTTTTTTTTTATTCACACATTTTGACTTTGTATCGGTCCAGAATCATGTACTGAATTCATAGTAAGCGGTTGTGCATCGATGACCCTTTCCACCCCCTGTATAACTATCGGCACAGAGGGCTGGCTTATTCCTAGGGGAGCGTATAAGCATTGCCATTCAACGTGGCAATGCTGCCAGCTTTCTGGGTACGATGCCAGACGACAGCGATGCCGAGGAATACTTTGACGCCTAGTTGCGCCCACTGTTTTTGTTTATTTGTTATTTTTCGTTCTGTTTTTTTTTTTTGGGAATGTAAATAGTGTAAATAAGGTACTTTTGATTTCATTGTAATTACTTATACAAATTAAAGCTATTACTCGGCACAAAACCCCTTATCTTAATCTAACCGAAGAAATACATTTTCTCAAAAACATACCATCTTTAAAGCAGACCGCCAACACAAACAGAGCTTTTAAATATTCCTTCAGCATTTTGTTATTAACTTTAGCAACAATTAAATATGTTTACTAATGTGACGAGTTGGATCCCGGAGAGTAACACTGCAACTGTTTACACACAACACAGCTATTAAATCGTGATGCGGCGACTTATTCTGTTATCGAAAATTTACGCGAACGATGTAGTCAGTACTATCGGAAACGTGGAAGATACAAGTTTTCTCGTAATCTATATAAATACATAAAGCAACTTTGTAACGTTTTTTTACAGAGGACGGAGTATAAAATTTAATACTTAATAATATTTAATAATTACCTAGTACAAGTTCATACGGAGAATCATAATAAATAAATCATAATAATTTATTAAGAAAAATAATTTTTTGCTTAAGATAAAAACTAGGTAATACAAAATATTTAAATTAAGTATAATATAATACATGTGCCTGAACTAGGTGATCCTGTGTTTCAGGCGAAAAGAGAAAGAGAAAGAGTGTAGAAAGCTTTATATAATATGCATTAGAAGTACAGTCGCTAGCACATCAGGTTATGCAAATCTGTCACATTTCTTCAAATGATTTTAAACTTTAAAGTATTGGTTTAAACTTTAAACTTCAAAATCGACTGAGAAAATTTGTCATTTTGTGGTAACTTGATGTGCTGGCCTGAACATTAAATTAATTTAAAAAAAAACACACTCCCCAGCGTTTGAGACACACGCACACAGAAATCTGTGATTATAGAGGTAGTCAATTGGAATTGAAAAAACCTAGGAAAATAAAACAAACCCGCATAGATACTTATATTTATTTAATCTCAACAATATTGAACTGTCTTATTAGTCTAGAGGTCCTAAGCGCGATTACTACGCTAGAGGTCCTGTGTTTCATTTCCAGATCGATTATTGAGTTCCTCTATTGAATTGAGTCGGTCCGAGTTTGGATTTGTACCCGGTTAATGGCAATAGGCTTGCCCCCTATGTGAGACCTAAACATACTGGTGAAATGTGGGTGAACCTTATGATACAATGGTACAGTTTGTTCGAAATAAGTAAGATCGGAAATTAGCCGTTCCGAACTACCGTAGTGATAAAATCGTTTAATTAAGTGTTTTAATACATAAATATCGAAATGAGTAAACTACTAAAATTAGAAATGTGAAACATATACGACTCTAATTATCTTTACACCGACTCTTTCTATTAAAATTTACCACTTCTATTTAAACCACTTGCAGACAACTTCCGATCGGCTTACTTATTTCGAACAAACTGTATTTTATCTTAACAATAATATAATATCGTAAGTATCCAAAGTAGACTGAGACGTATATATAACCTTTGGCTTTCCAATAGGGAAACAAAATAATAAATATCGAGATTTATTATACCTATACGTTTATCTTACAATGATAACCATATAACATGAAAAATAATTGCTATACAATGATATTGCTGCTGACTGCCTCGTTAGTCTAGTGGTCCCATTCGCGACAGCTACGCTAGAGGTCTTGGGTTCGATCCCCAGGTCGAGCAAAGTGTTATTGGGTTTTTCTATAAAATTCTCAGTAGCAGCTCGGAGTCTGGATTTGTGCCCGGTGAATGGCAATAGGCTCGCCCCCTATTACATGGGACCTAAACATACCGGCAAAATGTGGGTGTACATTAGTACACCTCTGCCTAACCCTTCGGGGAATACAGGCGTGATGGTATGTTATAATTACTATACAATGTTTGTAGGGAGAGTGGCATCTTCTATAATGAGTGATGAAAAAGTGGTAAAGAATGGGCTTCACAGCTTGAATTGCCTACCGCCGTAAGGTTGCCACTTGTCGGTCTTATACAGATAGTTGTTCGGAGAGTGTCCACAAGAGCTCCATGAGCTCATCCCGCCTTCCCCCTACTACCATGGCAGCTCCAAACGCACCGCAGGATATCACCTGGTTGATATTTCACATATACGCATACAGCGCTAAATTATCTTATATAATGCCCACAGCCAAGGAGTGGAACTCCCTTCTTCTTCCGCCTGTGTTTCCAACTGTAACACGAATATTTTCAAAAATAGGGTGAACAGGCATCTTCTGGGTGTGCTCACTCCATCTTTTCCTCGGCGGCAAGATAGAAGTCAAGAGGGAAACACATTTTTAATTTAAAAAAATCTGTGCTTCTCGGTTCATTTGGAGTGGTACCACGGCATAACGAAACATTTTGTCGTTGACCAAAAGTGTATTAACATTATTATGTATGTAGTGTTGGTACTTCTATATCTATTTAATAGATATAATAACACTGTCTCACATACATAAGCAGTAGCCGACAGCTTGACTTAACAGCTGTCAGTTGGCATAATGGCAGTGTGACCATTGCCTGATATAAACATATGTCATGAGAGATTATGGGAGACATAGAGGAGGTTAGTGCTTGGTGTATTGGTGAGCCTGTGAAATAATTGTAATATACAAATAAGAACCCTACAATGTACTTATCGGTTGTAACGGAAATGGAGCCTGTAGGTATACTTGATTAATGTGTGATTTATTCAAAATTGTTATAGTGAAAAAAATATTTAAGGCGACAAAAAAGCTCTTAGATAAGCGTAAGCGTTTGTTCGGAATTGAGGGGGAATGCTCTATCCCTTTTTCACAGATCGAGTGTTAGTATAGAATTTGTATGGCGCACGGATTATTTGACGTTACAAGTTCTTACACTGTCTATAATAGTATAAAATTCAAACTTCCTTATTTTTCAACCGATGTGGCTATGGCTTTTTTACTATATCTCTAAATTTGGTATTAACTTTTTTATTGAGGCCATAAAACTTATCAGTCAAGTATCAAGATGACAACGCGCTAATGATACTTCGTCGTCTTCATGCTGTAGTTGCCGTTTACCATCATGTGGCTCATATACCTACTTCTTTTCCATCAACTCATTACATTGACCCATTATTGGGCACGGGTTTAAGAATTATTATACCGTAGTCCATCACGCTAGCCTACTGCGGCACGCCCGTCAAGAAAATCTCTGGCATGGCATGCAGGTTTCCTCAGGCTGTTTTCCTTCACCGTTTAAGCGCGTCATAATCAATTATTAACACGCACATGACTGAAAATCGGGTATGAGGTTTCGTTTATAACACTCGAATAAGTAGGTAAGTAAGTATATTTAAAATAGAATATAAGTTGTCTCTTATATTTAAGTTATAAACATAACTAACACCTTTATACACACATAGATAATAATTATAATAGTCCATCTTAAATTTAACTTAAAAGAAAATGTCTTAAACACTCCCCCGCCACGTCTTGAACGCGGCAAGCAGAGTGGCAACGGTTGCTAACACTGTCATTTTGACGTATTCGAGCGACGTTGCCGCGTTGCACATGTCTCCGAAGCACTGACAGACTGTTTCGAGGTGGTCCTGGTTGTCTGCCGTGTAGCACTCGCGCTTGTGACGCACCCAGCCGCAGCCCCGCGTGATGCGGACCTCAGGAGTATGATCTGGATGTAAGACTGAAAAGTAACACGGGTATTAGAATTATTGTTCACTGCACGTTTCGTTAAGAGCATAGTCTCTAATCAGTGCTACATACAATAGAAGTTTGGTCCTCTCTTAAATTTTAACCAATGAAAGTCTGAAATTTTTCTATTTAATTAATTAATTTTCAACCGACTTCAAAAAGGAGGAGGTTCTGAATTCGTCTGTATGTTTTTTTTTTTTTTTATCATTAAAATACATTAAAGTTATTTATTTTTAAGAGGCTAGTATTATCAACTGTGATCATCTTTCTGTAAATCAATATGTTTTGGTAGAGAATAGGAACTGTGTAAATATTTTAAATTAAAGAATTTAATATAAGAATCTAATAGAATTTATATTCTTAAACGCACCCATACACTAGATGACTAGAAAATACTAGTGACGGAAATAACGTTTAGACACCTTACAAGTCAATTATTAACTCATTCTCTAGATAAGTAAAAATATAATTCGTTGTTCTAAACTCGGGGCTACCAGAATACGGATGCCTACACGCACTGATAATCACGATGACATTATTTAATCATCACATCACTATAGACACGATGCTCTCAAAACTAGTCAATTATTTGTCTATGGTGCATATACTTGTGTATGACTTCCGTTTGCAAGAATGGTGATTTTTATCCTTTATGCTACATGTAAATTATCTATAGTCACCTGTTGTCTGTTATAATAAAACTTATTATTATGAAAACTAATTTCTACGAGTAAGGTCGGAAATTACTTAAACCAACTGAGTCAAAACTAATTTATAGACAAATCGAAGCTTGAACATAGGACCTACCTCATGTGTCTACTAGTTGCAAGCGAGACTTTTGAGTTTGTGTTCGATGCCCAGAACACAGAAACTGCCTCATTACTTCGAGCAATGTTAAAGGAAATTTTGTGTAACAGTAACAGCTCGGACTTTGAATTTGTGACCGGTTAATGGAAATAGAACCTTAAAACCTACTGGTGAACTCTGGATGTATATTAATATCATCATCATCATCATCATCAGCCCATATTTGTCCATTGCTGGACGTAGGCCTCTTTAAGTGAACGCCACAGAGCTTCAGGCTTCAGGTCTAGTAATATACCTCTATTTGATCTGTATAATATGAATGTTATTTTTTTAAAGAAGCTAACTATCAATTTGGGTCGCACATTAGGTACTTTCCTGATGTTATTCTGAAACTTGATAATATAAGCTAGGTTCCACGAATGAGAACCGTGTAAATATTGTTGTTTTTAATATTAAATAAGAGATCGGAAAACCAGTCGAAACTTCGTCAAAAAATCAAGAATTACATTCTCTTACATTTATTTCCAGTGAAGTGTTTTGGACGTAATCAAATTCTGGACCCCTAGATTAATGGCATCCGAATCCGAATAATACAATAATTTAATATTATTATGTAAGAATTTCGAATTATTTTTGAAGTACGTTTGTATGGGCAATTCGACGTCCCTTAACCCCTCGTACTAAGCTACTGTATTACGATTGGGTTCACGTCGGTAGTGCAATGAGTGGGTTTCGAACCAGCAACCACATGATCGGAAGTCCGACGCCCTAGCCATTAGGGTTACTGCTGCTGCTAAGCTATGTTAAATGGTACTCACTCGTTTGCGTGATCTTTCTGCAGAAGAACTCCTTCTTGGTCATAGAGTTGGCCAGAGAGCCAGCGCAGTCCACAATGGGTATGATGGCGTGCATCTTAGGCACGTGCATTGAGAGGCACGCGGAGTTGTTCGCGCTGTTGCACTCGTAACACTTGATAGCTTCGCCTGTATAACATGAAAACGTGTTATTAATCACCAATTTGTGTCGAAAGCCAGAAATACAAAGGTTGAAACTCCACCGTAAGCTTTTAAACATAAAAGAAAACACATTAGTCTAGTGGTCTAAAGCTTGACTGCTACGCAAGAAGTACTGTGCTCGATATCCAGGTCAAGCAGTGTTATTGGGTTATTCTGTGAAAGTGTCTGTAGCAAAACGAAGTATGAATTTGTACTCGGTTAATAGGTTCGCTCTTTCTTACTTGGAACCTAAACAGACTGGCGAAATGTGGATGTACAAAACTACGAAGTAATCCTCTTTAACCCTTCGGGGATTAACAGCGTGGTGATGATAAAAAGGAACGCGAAAAGCCGCTAGTTTAATATAAAAAAACGAATAAAATTAATTAATATTGTCATAGAAATTCTAAATATAATGGAATATCTGATTCAAATGTAATTTGTAAATGGTCACCATTCAACTCGTGGCAATTGAGTTGAAAGGTGACTATCAGTTAAGATCTGAAAGGATTTGCAAACCCACTCAGTCTAATAGAGGTCAATGACCTTCTAGGGTCAACCTCTTAACAATAAAAGTTTAGGTACTCACATGAATTTGAAAACATAATGGGCAGCATAACACTAAAAACAATATTATTAATACGTAACGGAGACATAATTAAATTAATTACTAAACGCCTAACAGAAATTTGTTCGCAATAAATTTCAAACTACACTTGATGCTAATCCCAACGGCACGGCGCTTAATCTATTAATCAAAATATTAATTCACTTGATTATTTTATCAAATTAAATAAAATAATAAAACTTTTTATTTAGTAATATTCGTTCTGCTTCAACTGGGATCTCTTACATACTGTCTACTCGTTCATTTAACTTGAGTTTATAAGTCGGTCAGCTATTGTGAGTAGTTGACACACAAAGGGTACAACTGGATAAGTTCGGATCTAATCCTCTTCGTGGAAAGGTGTCCAGGGTTGCAAGGAAATGCCAATAAAGATAACGGCGAATGGTGGTAAATTCTTGAAATAACTGATTTAACACGCTAGTTTTTCTTGACTGCTTTTGTTGAGTATCATGTGATCTGATTCATTATGTATACATTTAAGTTGACCCGACATACGAAGACCTGTCCAAATATAAATAAATCATACAAATTTCTCATTAAAAACGTTTTCACTTTAAATTTTTACGGAATTTTATCAATTTTCCCGGCATTTTTTCAAATTTTTCTTGCGCTAAATAGCTTAGTCAGATACAATTATTAAAAAAATATGATTTCCAGAAGCACCTCGGTGTTTGGATATGTGCTTGAGCTTGCCCCTTATTACTTACATTGTTTAGATATGAATTAGTGAGAAAGTATAATAAAAATACATATGTACAGTCGCCAGCACATCAGGTTATACAAAACTGTCAAATTTCTCCAAATGATTTTAAACCTTAAAGTATTTAAAATTAAGTTCAAAACCAACTGAGAAAATTTGTCATTTTGTGGTAACTTGATGTGCTGGCCACCATACATACATGGGACCTAAACAAATCGGCGAACTTTGGGGGCTTTATTACACCTCTGTCTAACCCATCAGTATACCATCACGCCTGTATTTCCACTGGCGTTGGATCCAATGTTTGTGTTATTAATTAACCAGCCTCCTATAAAAAAAAAAGGAATAGAGTCCAATCTTTAGATGTTTTTTTAGTTTTTTCGGTTTGTTGCTAAGAAGAAAGGAGACTACCAATGTGTTTAGAGGATGTACTAAGTAGCGTATTAACTCAGCTGTATATTAATGGTGCGTCTGCGCATGAGCAGCATGAGTAATGCCTTAAGTAGATGTAAAAAGTGTAGGTGGTTTTTATACAGACATATGCTAGCTTTCTTTGTTTGTACTGCAGTCGGACAACTAGTCATGATTTAGTAAAATTTTGTTACACATGGAATGACTCGCCGAATGAAAGTATCATAGAAATGTTTCTGGCTAAGTGATCGACTCCTGCGCCGTAATTCCCGCAAAGAAAAATAAACTGTTGTCATAATTATAATATGATAGAAAATGCACACAACCTCCCTTTCCAACCTTACAAGTACCGGTAATCTCGAGGTCCATCAGTAAACCTCTGCCTAACACTTCTGGGATACAGTCGTGATGTATGAATAATAATAATAATAATAGTATATACAATCCCGCCTTTATTCCCCGAAGGGTTTGGCACAGTTCTTACTGTACAGCTACAATTCGCCGGTATGTTTAGGTCCCATGTAATAGTAGCGAGTCTCTGGGTACATATCCAGACTCCGAGCCGCTACTAAGAATTTCATAGTAACCTCAATAACACTTTGCTCGACCTGGGAATCGAACCCAGTACTTTTAGCGTACCAGTCGCGCTTGAGACCACTAGACTCATGAGGCAGTCTAATCGTGTACTATTACACTAGGGGTATAACAATAATTTTAGAAAGAATTTGAAAACGAAAACTATCAAATATTTTTGGTGTGTGTCATCCCGTGTTGTTAATTCTTGAGAGGGAAACGGATCCTGCGTCTCAATGGCCCGCATCCTTAGCTCATGGACTCAATAGGCCCAACTATCTTATGCGCAGGAGTTTGTTCCTTTTAGTACCACCGGTATACTTTCTTAACAAGTATATAATACCGTAGAATTTGCTTCGAGAAGAATGGGATTTACTTAACATCACGCCTGTATTCCCCGAAGGGCTAGGCATAGGTGTAGTAATGTATGTTTAAGTCCCATGTAATATGGGGCGAGTGGACAGTGCAGTGGGGGACAGTGCAGTGATAGCCTTGTGATATGACCATTGGACTGCCAAGTCAAAGGTCTCGAGTTCGAATCCAAGGCACGCACCTCTGTCTTTTCGAAGTCATGTGCGTATTAATAATTAATTATCACGCGCTTAAACGGTGAAGGAAAACATCGTGGGGAAACCTGCATGCCTGAGAGACTTCTTGACGGCATGTGAAGTCTTCCAACCCACAGTAGGCTAGCGTGGTGGACTATAGCCTAATCCGTCTCGTTCTGAGAGGAGACCCGTGCCCAGCAGTGGGACAATGTAATGGGTTGATGATGATGAATAGGGGGCGAGCCTATTGCCATTAATCCAGACTCCGAGCTGCTACTGGGAATTTCATAAAAAACCTGGGATTTAGTTATTAGATGTTATTTTGTCAGCTTTCTTCTCAACCTCTACCAACCGCCACTGGGCCCGCGTGGTGGATTACGGCCCATTCCCTCTCACCAAGAGGAGGGCTGACCCAGCAGTGGAAACATTATAGGCCGATTATGAATACGCTATGCTTCTTCTCAACTAGGTATATTGGAGTCAGCTTGAATTTATTTTAAACGAGAACAACTGCCGTCAAGTCTTCGCAACCGTAGTTTATTTTGGTATTGGCCAGCAGTTTGGTTACGGAGATCAGAACTCAGAAAATGCTAGAAGGGATGGTGACTCAATTTGAGAACATACCATCTTACCATCACGCCTGTATTCCCCGAAGGGTTAGGCAGAGGTGCACTTAATGTACTCGTACACCCGCAGTTCGCCGGTATGTTTGGGTCCCATGTAATAGGGGGCGAGCCTATTGCCATTCACCGGGCACAAATCCAGACTCCAAGCTGCTACTGAGAATTTCATAGAAAAACTCAATAACACTTTGCTCGACCTGGGGATCGAACCCAAGACCTCTAGCGTAGCAGTCGCGATTGGGACCACTAGACCAACGAGGCAGTCAATTTCAACTTGAGAGTCCGGTAATTTATGGATTAATACGAAAAACGAGCAGTCGACCCTCCTGATGGTAAGTAGTCATCGTCACACCGGTCTGCAACACCAAAGGAGTTGTAGACGTGTTGCCGAGCGTTTTAACTATGCCAGACGAGCAAGAAGCCCATCTGATGATAAGGGGCAACCGCAAACCGTAGACTGGCTGTGTTCTCTTAACAAAACAATGCGAAAAAAATATGTGAAGTACACGGTACCTAACAAACCTCACTTTGAGACGAGCCGTGCCCAGCAGTGGGACAATTAATAGAGTATGATGATAGAAATTTTTTTCGAATTTAGTTACAATATATTTAGAATAGTTGGACTGCCTCATTAGTCTAGTGGTCCTAATCGCGACTGATACGCTAGAGGTGTTGGGTTTGATCCCCAGGTCGAGCAAAGTGTTATTGGGTTTTTCTATGAAATTCTCAGCAGCAGCTCGGAGTCTGGATTTGTGCTCGGTGAATTGCAATAGGCTCGCCCCCTAATACATGGGACCTAAACATACTGGCGAACTGTGGGTGTACATTAAGTACACCTCTGCCTAACCCTTCGGGACATACAGGCGTGATGGTATGTTATGTTATGTTTAGTTGGTCACCGTACTCTGACAATAATGTCGTCATTTTTCTTCTGAGTGCGTACACTTTCTTTAACGTCAAGCAATTAATAAAATGAAACCCTATGAGTAGGCAAGTAGGGCAGGCAGGGTTAACGTGCTAGTATACCACTTATTGATAGCAACGAGCAAGTATAGCCTTGTGATAAGACCATTAGAGTGCCAAGTCAAAGGTCTCGATTCATAAGCCAAGACACACACCTCTGAGATTTCGAAGAACTTTCGAATACGCTCTTAAACGCTTAGAAGCTTTTCTCGACGGGCTTAGGGTACCATGTCGGATTATAGCCTTCCCTATAGCACTCCTTTTCACTCTGAGAGGAGACCCGTGCCCAGTAGTGGGACAATGTAATGGATTGATGATGGTGATATAGCAACGCTTCCTGGTTAGAAGTATAAAAAAATAAAAAACAAGAGAGCAAAGTTGCAAAGCAAAAAATACTAGGTAGGTATATATCGTCACGCCTATATTCGTCGAAAGGTAAGATAGAGGTGTAGATACCATCTTATTTATGTATATAAATAACATAATTATTATGTATAAGAACATTAAAAAACACTTGAGTTATAGAAGGTTATACTGTCTCAATTTTATGAATAAGATAGATAGACAGAGTACCTATAATGACCGATGTACCTATAGGTAGTTCGTTTAGTCACCCACAGTACCTATACCTACTACGCTGGAATAAATAAAAAATGATATAAAATTTGATGAACATGTTCTACATGATTTTTATACTGCCATCTCAGATCAAATAAAAAGTTAAGATCGAACTTTGTGAACAAAGAAGTGAGGCCGGTTAAAACTACGCCTTGCCGTATACAAACACAAATACACGCACACACGCACGTGATAGGTTAATGACGTTTTGATAGACGTGTAGCGAGGTCGACTCTGCTCGACTGACAAGATAAGGCGTAGTTTCGGTATACGTGTGTGCGTGTAATTGTGTTTGTACACGGCAAGGCGTAGTTTTAGCCGGCCTCATTTCTTTGTTCGCAATGTTCCATCTTAACTTTTTATTTGATCTGAGACTGCCATGGCATATCTGGCAAACGGCCGCCGAAACAAATTCTAACAATCATAGTCTCACGTAGAATACTTATAAACTTTCAAAATACACATGTTCCCATAAAAAAACGTATACTTAGGTACTAAAAATCGGCCCAGGGGCGGTGCCCAGCCGTACCAGTTACCAACCGAAGTTCGACTTCTCCTTGAATCCATCATGAACTCAATACCTTCGTTCACAACTCAGTGGCTTACATAACTCCACGCTTACACGTCACTCAGCGTGAAATGCGCGAATATTTATAGATTTTATGATTTATTCACTTTACTGGTTCAACGTAAAGTTTGACGGGAGTTTGCCAATGTTATTTCGTTTTGTGGTAATGCTTTTACATGTATAGCTGTTTTTTTGTTTCTGGCGAACTTCTGTTTCGTCCGTGTCATATCATGGATACAATTTTATAACTAGTAATAAAATTGCAACCGGCCAATGTCTTTATAAAGGAGATATAAAAAAAATGTGTTGAAGCATTAGTCAAGCTAAATCTTCAGCTTTTTTATGTGTCTGCCTAACGCCCAAAAGACCGCCGCTCATAGAACCGACAGCTATAACACCGACGCCTATTTGATAAATGCATATAACACCGACGCCTTCACGATAGGCTATAAGAACGAGACGCCTATAACATATGTCATAGCCTATAAGATAGACGCTTTAAATAACACCGGCGCCTATAATAACACCGAAACCCATAACACCGACGCTTATAATAAAGACGCCAATAACACCAACGATGCTTATAATACCAACACCAATAAAATTACGTCTATAACAACATTGCCTATGAAATCGATGCCTATAAGATAGAACCATATAATACCGAAGCACACAAAACCGACGCCTATAACACCGATGCCTATAACATCGGCGCCTATAATAATACCTACGCCTTTAACACTAATGCTGAAAAGACTGCTGCCTGTAAGATTGGCGCCTATAAGACTGTCGCCCATAAGACCAACGACAATAAGATCGACGCCTATAACACCAACGCCCATATGACTGATGCCTATAACACCGACGCCAATAATACCGAGGCCGACATTTATAAGATATACGCCTATAACACCGACGCCTATGACACCGATGCCTATATCACTAATGCTCATAAGACCAAGGTCATTAAGATAGACGCATATAACACGGACGCCCATAACACAGACGTCAATAAAACCGACGTCCGTAACACCGACGTCAATTACACCGACGACGCCTAAGATAACGTCTATATAATACCGACGTTCATATAACCGACGCCAATGACACATATGCCGCCTATAATACCGATGCCCATACGGACGCCTATAAGATCGACGCAATGACACCGACGCCAATAATATTGACGCCCATTTATTTATTTAGTTCAACTATAACGGTACTTACCAATTACAATGAATGCCCATAACACCGACTCCTAAAACACCAGTAGGTATTTAGTTGTAGTAGTGTCTCACTGGCATGTCCGAGGAAGTAAGACCCTCACACAGAATATCGACTACAATTAGCAGTATGTTGCAGTTGCAACCCACATACCAAAGAAGACAAGTCCGGTATTCAGTCGGTACGAGACCCAAAATACCCCGCCGCTTCCTCAGACGGACGGAATATCCTTATGGATTTTCCGCACTATCAGAAAAAGACTTGTTGAGTGGATATGTTATATAGTGTGCCATATGTTGAATGAATTTTAAAGTGGCACAAGTACAAATACTCGTCAACAACTCTTGTTCTTGAAGTTTGTCTATCTGGGAGAAACTGTCCATTTAGGTAGGTCCAACTTCTAAAAAGAGGTCACTCGTCGAATCTGACTCCGGTAAAAAGATTCTGTAGTGGAGACCACGCATCGGAAAACTCAGTGACCTCCAACGAGAATGACAGACGACCTGGGCCCCTAGACAATGTCACATCTTCATTATCGATAACGAAGTTAGATGTCCGAAATGTGTGGATTTGACATAATTTCATCACGTGACATATCGAAAGGTTATGCCAATTCCATACATTTCTGATATCTAACTTCGTTATTGATTATAACGATGTGACATTGTCTAGGGCCCCTGGTAAAGGTCGTCTCACGGTACTCCTAACTAGAAAAGTGTAAGATTAGAAATTTAATGACTTTAAAATTTATGATGTTTCAATGAATGATGAGATGACGACTAACAGGGCGAATGGAAGAGAAAGACATGATGCGCTGATCCCAAATAAATTGGGAAAAGGGTAGGAAGATTACCTACGTAGAGTTTAAAATTAATATTTTTTGTAATTTTTGTCTGCTAAATCTGTAAGTCCTTTAAAAAAAGGTCATACAAGTAATTATTGTCACCTGTGACTATTTTATTTAAATACTAGACTTGGACCCCTGTATGACGGAAGGTGATATGTTGCGTGAGATAATTTCTCTCCACATAACAAGTAAATGTGTTACGGATATAAGATAATACGGGTATGATTGTAGAACATTATGAGTATCGGGTTATCTTACATCTCACCCGTCATTCATGACATAAACACTTATGTAATCCCTATGTACATTCACGAGCACAAATATGTAGAAACACATTCAGTAAAATTCAACAACGATTTTCTCTGAAACTATTGATTACAATTATGAGATGTTTTGCTTAATACATACTTTCAACATTTGAATCGATAATCTAGAAGGAAATTGCTTTCGCCAGATAGGAAAAGCCGGCACCATCTAGTCTATACATATATAAAAACTGACTTGTAAAAAGTGTCTTTGAAGGATCTATTTACAGAAATATTAAATATCATTTCATTTCATTTCGAATTTCAGTGAATGTATAAGTACATATTTTTGCTCGTCACTGTACAGAGAGGGCTACTATAGAATAATTATGGAATAAGAATTTATTTAGTATCATTATTATCATCAACCTATTTTGCTCTCCTACTCTCTCAGAATGGCAAAGGTAAGGCTATATTATAACGACATCTAGTATTTATAATTGAGGCCGATGTGATATAAACATACGAACTTATTTGTAAACATATTGTATACTTACCATCACGCCTGTATTTCCCGAAGGGTTAGGCAATGGTGTACTAATGACACTTCGCCGGTATGTTTAGGTCCGGGCACAAATCCAAACTCCGAGCTGGTACTAAGAATTTCATATAAAAACCCAATTACACTTTGCTCGACCTGGGGATCGAACCCAGGACCTCTAGCGTAGCAGTCGCAGACCTTTAGACTAACGAGGCAATCTAACTTAAACAGTATAAAATAAACTTTAGACAACAAAGTTAGTTATTTCCAATGTCTCTCTGTCAATCAGGCCACAGATTCACCATGCTGGCTTATTGCAGGCGATAAGATTTCACACGCCGTCCTAAATATCTATTGGCCATACAAAATCTCTCCTGATACTTTATTTTTTATGATGTGTTCATATATTATATAGATTATCATTCAACGCAATCATGTGCCCAATTCTTTGCCTTATTGACTGCTAGGTAATCTTTTAACCACAGTTAAAACACCAAACGTTCATTAAAATGGCTTTGACATTGATAAGAATTATTCCCCCAAAAGACATCAAAGCTAATATTTTGTTTAGCACAGCTTAGAGGCACACAACGTGCTACAAACGTGTTATAAAGCCATAATTTTAGGTGTTAGAGAGGGATGGTGCTATTTAGTGTGTAGAGTTGCGTCGATATATCTCTCACTTAATTTCAATAGCACGTGGCACGGCCACAAAAGAGCTCTGCTCACCTCTTAATATTGAAGTCGTGAGCATAACTGGTGAGGTGTAGCAATTGTAAGCGAAGGTATGTACGAGGTGATGGGGCTGATGGCGGATGTGGCGCGTCCGCGCAATTGTGCCGTCTGTCCGTGCGCTGGCGCAGAGGTACTTACCGACGACGTGGCAGAGTACACCCACAGGATCTATACGAAGCAGAAAAATATTAAACGTTACATTGTAATGGGAATTTTGAGAGACATTGAAATTGAAGCGGCGGTTCCCTAATGATTATTGCATCGAACTTGTGATGATGTGGTTACCGGTTCGAAACCCAACCATTGCACTACTGACGTGAACCCACACCTAACAAGTTAACAAGAATACTAGTAATTTGTGACCCACATTGCTAGTAAGCTTTAAAAAAAAAACCTTGCTTGGGTTTGGGATGACAGTTACAGTAAAAAAAAGTTGTTTCATAAATTGCAACAACCACGCTCATTGATCTACTGTAAGGTTGAACTGCACCTTTTAGATGACCAAATCAAGACAGGACGCTGACCAACATATAGTTGGGAAAACGCATGACCAATTTACTTGGTTTAGAGTAGTTTTATATGTCAAGGAGGTGAGTGACGATCATATCAGCCTATTGCCGTCCACTGCTGAACGTAGGCCACTCCCAAAGAGCGCCAACCATCCCGGTTTTGGGCAGCTCACATACATCCACTGCCAGCCATCTTCTTCAAATCGTCAGTAAATCGTGTCGCGGGGCGTCGCACGCTACGCTTACCCAAACGCAGTCTCCACTCTAGCACTTGTCTGCTCCAACGATCGTCTGTCCGTCTGCAGACATGGCCGGCCCATTTCCACTTCAGTGTGTTTTATTCTTCGTTCTATGAAGGTGACTTTAGTTCTTTGGCGAATGACATCGTTGCAATTTCTATCCACCAAAGAAACTCCAAGCATTGCTCTCTCCATTGCACGCTGAGCAACTTTGAATTTGTGGAGTCCAGTCCCCATGGTAAGTATCCATGTTCCGGCTCCGTAAGTCCTCACGGGTGAAACGCACTGGTTATATATATAGACCTTGGTCTTTGGGGATTGTTGGGTCGAAGATTCAAAGATGTCATGCTATACACATATATCAGAGTGACGATACACAGATAGTAAAGTAAATTGTCGAAGTATATACGTCGTTAAGTATATACCGAGATACAGATAATGGAAAAAGTGAACTTTTTTATGCTGTTTAAGAGGATAGTCATAGTCCACTTCGCGCTCATACAAAAGTAGTTTGGTCCTATCGTGGTCCTGTGATCCACAGTCTAGTATGTCGTGTGCGTATGCGCAGGATACGATTAACGTTAAGTGAGGAGCGCGGGCGATGCGGGGGAGGATACTAATAGACAAGCCACATATCTATATCATCCATGTACAATACTACTGTCACACCTCAGTGTTACCATCTTACGTAACATAACATACCACCACGCCTATATTCCCCGAAGGCTTAGGCAGAGGTGTACTCAATGTACAGCCTTAGTTTGCCGGTTAGTTAAGGTCCCATATAATAGGGGGCGAGCCTATTGCCATTCCCCGGGCAACCCTTTCCTAGCTGTGTGCAAAAAGAGGAACGCTGTTAATCAATTGTGTCTTTGATTGACTTCAAATACCGAACCATCACGCCTACATTCCCCGAAGGGTTAGGCAGAGGTGTAATAATGTACCTACACCCACATTTCGCACATTTAGTGAGATTTTCTATGAAATTCTGTGTAGCAGCTCGGAGTCTAGATTTATGCCAGGTTAATGGCAATATGGATGCGGGCGGCATATGACTGGTCGTTATGGAAGTCTATGGGGGAGGCCTTTGTTCAGCAGTGGACTTCATTTGGCTGATATGATGATGATGATTAATGGCAATAGGCTCGCTCCTTATTACTTGAGATCTAAGCATACCGGCGAAGCGTGAGTGTGTATTTGTACACCTCTGCCAAACCCTCCGAGGAATACAGGCGTGATTGTAGTTTATGTTATGTAAAGTAATAAATTATATACCTAGTCCAGATTCAAGCCACTGTCAGCTCCGACCTCGGGATTCATTGTATGATCCATTGATGAACATTCAAGTGGTTCAAATAGAGGCACAATACATATGGTATTGCTGTCACTCGTAGGTACTTCACTACGATTCAGCAATGTGGTAACTGTTAGATCTATTTAACATTTATCTATCCGTAGGTATATGTCTGCTTGCAAGGATATATGGACTGCCTCATTAGTCTAGTGGACCTAAGCGCAACTGTTACGCTAGAGGTCCTAGGTTCGATTCTAGGTTCCCAGGTCGAGCAGTGTTATTGAGATATTCTATGAAATTCTCAGAAGCAGCTCGGAGTCTGGATTTGTGCCCGGTTAATGGAAATTGGCTTGCCCCCTATAACATGGGACCTAAACGTACTGGCAGAGATGTACAATTAGGACACCCTAACCCTTCGGGGAATACAGGCGTGGGAGGGATCAAGGTGAAGTCTCAGTGACTCTGAATACAGGCTCGAAATTACATTTGTTATCCTTGGTTTGGAAGGGTCATTGGGACTCATGATAACATCCACCATAATTCCGACATGTGTCAAAATGTCGCTAGGTAGCCACTTGAGGCTCTGGGCCCCTAGACAATGTCACATCTTCATTATCGATGACGAAGTTAGATGTCCGAAATGTATGGATTTGACATAATTTCATCACGTGACATATAGAAACATTATGCCAATTCCATACATTTCTGATATCTAACTTCGTTATTGATAATAACGATGTGTCATTGACTAGGCCCCCTGAAAAAGTCACAGAAAGAAGTTGTCTCTAGTAATTGTAATAGCTTGTATAATAAATTATAATTAAATTTAGGTGTTTAACGTAATCTCACCCGCATCTTAAAGGACTTTTTGGATCCTATGTCCTCGTCCAAGATCTTATCTATCTAGCAATACCTACCAAAATTCATTCACGTTTAAACGTGACAAACAAACACACAGGCAGAGTTATTTACGAATTTATAATGTACAATTGAAAAGTTTCGACTTCAACTTTTTGATGTACCTAATATCCGATTTGTAACAAAACTTAGTTATTGAAAGCTTTTTTAAGCTTCCGCTGAATAGTTTCTATATACTAGCAATCAAATAGCTTCCATAACATACATACATCTTGGGGCATAAACTACAAAAGTACAGGTAATCACGCCAACTTCCTCCACTATCAAGAAACTAATGGCCAACCTTGGGCTAACCGCTCAATGACTCCAATCAGAACCAGAAATATCTCGTTGCCACACCGAAATTCCAGCCCCTATCAGTCTGTAATCTGTCCTAAACGAGGAATTGCCGATACTCAACAATATATAGCAGTCAATTTATAAAATTATTAAAGCAATTGAATAAGCGGTGCACATTTCGAGGTAGATATGGCTTCTAACGTAGTGTGAATACTCAGTGGGCCGGCGATCGCAAACGCGTGCGGTACGGAGCGACCGAAACCGGCAGATACCTAACCCAACTTAACAAAATGGCGCTCGTGTTAATTTGCTTTTTGGCGGTAATATGCAGTTTGCTTCAACAAGGTTTGTGCTTTATTTAATTAAGTCATAATTCACTAGTCTCCCTATTTGACGGTCGTGGTCCTGTGATCTCTCAAAGCTTTTTCAAGTTTTCAAAGCTCTCTACACAATAACTTTACTATGGTTAGAATATATACATTACCTCATTTCCTTAGGCAGTACATATTGTGATATATTTCAATGCCATCGGTTTATTTATGTATAGGAAGACTAACAAAACGTATAACATTGTCAATGGAAATTGAAATGATCACAAAGCATGGTCCTTTTGTACGAAATGGACTACCTCTGTAGGACCAGTTTTTAGCGACTAGAAATCTTACAATATATTCAGTATTTTTACGTTCTCGCAATAGGGAAATACACATAAGTAACTAAATAAACACAAAAAGGTTTAAAAAGTGTTGAATTAGTCTGAGACATTAGTCCACCTCACGAGTATTGCAATAGCCATTATTCCATTAACTGTAACTACATACCTCGGTTGATTGTATTACCTAGAGCTTGCGTTGTGCGACAATCAGCTGATTCATAAAACGTCTTTAGTACATAAGAATTTTCCGTTATTAAACTATTCTTGATTCTAGTCAATTGGTCCTTCAACCCTACCAACTTGTTAAAATGGATCCTTTGAAGATAACGATATCTTTTGACACATCAAATAGAATGTTTGTCAAAGGAAACGTTTTAGATTTATTAACACTACTAAAAAAGTTATGATGGAGCTTCCATAATTCAGGCTAACCCAGATACTAACATTGAAATTGTTTGTGTACATATAAAAATAACCGAATATTGATCTTGAGCTCCGCTATAAAATAAACAATTTGAAAGTATTTCATGATCTTACATTTAACATACCTTACCATCACGCCTGTATTCACCGAAGTTTAAGCCAGAGGTGTACGTGTGTTTATGTCGCATGTTATAGGGGGCGAGCCTATTGCCATAAACCAGGCATAAATACAACCTCCGAGCTGTTACTGACAATTTCATACAAAAATTCAATAAGACTGCTCGTCCTGGGTATCGCACCCAGCCACGTATTGAAAGCCTCTTGATAGTGTCACATTTGCGCTTAGGACCACTAGACTAATGAGGTATTTCACATATACCTAGTTAATGCTTTATAAAAAAATCTACTCACGGTAAAATAATTACACTAAATATACACCTCAAACTTTCTCTTGAAAATGATATCTAGGTATGTTTGTGTGAATGCATTATCTACCAGTAGTTTATACATAGTACTCACAAGGCCCTCTTTAACCTATTGAACGCCTGAGGCAGTTTAGGATAATGGGGTTATATGACTTTGATCTGTCAGAGGATTATTCTAAAGGAGGAGTAGAAACTAGAGGAGCCTCATGAATCACGTGTCCCTGGGTGGTACTTTCCCAGAGTGCTCAATGCAAAAGAGGGATTGAGTAATATTTTTTTTATAGAATATTTCCTGTGTTAACTATACATCTAATATTCAATCCCAAAAAGAATAAAACACGCGAAGCTAAAATAGTCGTAAAATTTTCTAATATTTTCCAAATTTCTGCGCAATTTTCTTCATTTCGGTAAAAAATAAGAATGGATTCGGTATAGTCGTTCTCAAATTATGGCGTGACCAAGAGAAATCAGGATTCATTTTTATATTTTTTTATATATTAGATAGATTCCAGTTTAAAAAAAATACAGTGCTGATGTACACTCAAAGTTCGTCGATATGTTTTAAGGTACCATGTTTAGGAGGCGAACCTATTGTCATTAACCGGGCACTATTTAATTTCTTCTTTCCTTGTAGTAAGTCATACCTACTTTGTAAACAGGAATGAACGCTCTTTCATTTAATAATCGATGGTAAAAGTAGGACACGGGGAATAGGGGCGCGTATGATCCGTAGGTGGTAGATTGATATATTTGTAAACGTGTTATGTACACGCTCATTCATAGATTGGTAACTAATTCTAAAGTTTTTTACATGTGCAGTGATAGTATATATGTTACAAGATCAATTAAAGCACTTTTACAAGTCAATGCTTAACATATTTTTAGCCATGCAAGGCAATCTGAGATAGCGGCTTTGAGATGACCAATGGAAGTTGGAGGACCAAATTTTATAGCGAAAATTGCAAGTAACCGATTACATCTCTGGCGTGATAAGATTGATTGAGTAATGACCTAACTAGCGAGGGTGTTCAAATATAGCTTTACATTAACAGGAAGTGACAAATTGATCTATTTTAAGATTTAGGGGACCTATTCTGAGATGTGAAACATACCTAAATTGCCTTAAACAGTATAACAAATTGATACTACAGGAATAATAGGTAATCTTGTAGAATAAATGGGAGTCACATGAACTCTACAATTCAACTCTAAAATCGTTTATTTCCTTTTCATTCTTTTATAATTTATCATGTCACATTGCTATTAACTGTAACATATTCTTATTTCTAATACTAGTTTAAATTTTATGCTTAAGTACAGTCATAAGAGGAATTAACTACAGACATAATAAATATCACGCCTGTATTCCCCCAAGAGTTAGGCAGAGTTGTACTTATGAACACCCACATTTCACCGGTATGTTTAGGTCCCATGTAATAGGGGTCGAGCCTATTGCTATTAACCGTACACAAATCCAGACTCTGAGCTGCTACTGAGAATTTTATAGAAAAACCAATAACAATTTGCTCGTCCTGGAGATCGAACCCAGGATCTCTAGCGAAGCAATCACGCTCAAGACCAATAGACTACTGAGGTAGTCAGCAGATAGGCAGGCAGTAATAAACAATTTTAGAGCTAGAAATAAGTATTTTATACTATATTTTTAGATATATTTAGATATGACTATGACATCACCATAAAGTTCCCAGTTCCTAAGAAACAAATCAATGGCAGAGACACACATTACTTTAAGCATGAAGAACGGATAGCCATTCATGAATCTTCTCTTTTGTATTCTTCCCAAAATCAAGTACTCTAAGCAGACATTTAAATTCTGAATACGTAACTTCGAACTTTAGTAAATGAACAGACAGAAATTTGCTGTGTGAAGTTTATCGCGTCGCATCTTCTTAAGTACTCTTCCTCTTCAAAAGTACTCCAAGTAGAAATTAAAATTCTGATGTAACTTCTATAGCCTTAGTAATTAAACTGACAGAATTGTGCCGTTTGAAGTTTGTTGTGCCGCATCTTCTTCCCAGCTAAAACATTAGGAGGCGGCGAAGGGTGGGTGATTTGGGGGCTGTCTATAATGTAAACATGACGTTCAAAAAGTACTACGTATATCTTGAATAAGTGGTTTTGACTTTGACTTTGATACCCATAAAGTATTCTTACTTATAGCAGTTAATTGTTGAAATCCGTTTTCATTTCAAAAAGGTCACGCTGACCCCCGTAGAGGAACGGCAAGCGGATCGGCGACCTCGAAATCAGGTCTAATGTCATTACTATTGTATTTTTCATGTAGGATGGGTCCTGGATCTTGGTCTAACTCCTAGAAGATTATTTACTATTTATTAATTTAGGATCTGCGGGAACTATAAGTAGCGAGTTATTGGCTGATTTTTCATCATAAGACCTAGTTTTTGGAACCGTGCAGCTAATTTCTGATATAAAACTAACTTTGACTTGAACATTTGAACTAAATATTCTTCTCCATTAAATAAATCGCCACAGAATGCACCCTACATGAATAAAGAATAAATGCTTTACTTAATCCGTGTTCATGATGTAATACTTAATTCTTCGATTCTCAGGTTTTGCAATCACATGTTACCAATGCAACAGTCACAACGATTCGCGGTGTCTGATGACGAAGCTTCCAGACTCACTGCGGCTGCCGTGTGGGCCCAAAGATACCATGTGCAGGAAGATCTCGCAGGTGGTGGAGTTTGAGATGAACGGCATGCCCCCAGACAGCCGGGTCATCAGAGGGTGTGGCTGGGATGACACCAGTTATAAGGTGAGCTAGGTCTTTCAATAAGCCATCTCTTCCGAGGCAGAGCCATGGTCCAATGCAAGACGATGGAAGTTATTTGTATGTCAAATAAATGGTCCTTGGAGTCGAACCTATAATTATTATTGTCTTTGCATGCCAAGACATTTTTCCAATACATCTAAGATTGACCGATATAATAACACCTCAAACACATAATAGATTTTAATTCTATAAATGAAGTAGACATTATGTATTAAAGTATATATGTATAGATAAAACTTGTTTTTTTGGATTTAATCGCGATCAATACAATCCGTTTTATTTCAATGTCTTATATTCGCGTAAGTATTAGAAACCAGTACATATAGAGATTGATTAATTTGACATAAACATAAATTGAGAAATAATTGTATTGGGTATATATATCTACTTATATCCAAACTTCTAAATATGCCAAACCCTCACGGCCGAACTTAATTAACGTAAGTTCAGGCCAAATATTCACGAGCACATACTCGTATATAGGTATGCAATGGTCGTTACGTTTATTGGCTCTAACTACATGCAAATTACTTGATATAGCACAGATATGAATAAGTATGGTGCGTAGAATAAAACATATTAACAACCGACCGCTAATTTTGAACTGTTAGCACGTATTATAGAAAATTATTATATCATCAGCCCATATAACTGAAAGAATTAGGAATTGAATGAATTGAATTGGCTTTATGTAAATACGACATTCGGGTCTGATATGTCTAAGATACGATCGTTCTTTTTAATAAATTCGAACACTCGAATATATAATTTCTTCCATTTCAGGGTCGCTGTTACCAGCGCTCCGGTTTCGGAGGCAGACAGGAGGTTTGCTCATGCCTAGAAGACGGTTGTAACTCCGCTTCCATCCCCATCGGAGCCACCGCCCTCATGCTCCTAACCTTCGCACTACTGAGGTTCTAGTTGACACTCCTTCGCCAACTGCCGATAGCATGAGTTCCACAATGTAGGTCCACTTTGGAGTCGAGAATATTATGAAGATTTGGAAATAAAAACTGAGCAGGCACAACTAGTTTTCTAAAAAGCTTGTCTAAAACACTGCCAATACATGAATTTCCGTATCAAATGTTTCACGTAAACTTTAGGAGATTTCTTTTAGAAGTAAAATGTGCCCTATTGGTATTAGATAGGAAATACTCGTATGTACCAAAGAAACTTTTATTGTTTCGTAAACTATTGAGGCTTACTATTTTGAGAGCGCTATATAGTTGGCGAAATCAATGAGCTGTAGATTTAGATGACAAAATAGATATAGCAAGTATATGTATAGATGTTTTTAATTTATTTGTATGAATACGTGTTGCTATAGATGAATATGTGTGGCATTAACACGCTAATGGAATTAGAAAATCTATGTAAATAGGCGATAATCACATACGATTCACACTTAGAGGCATACGTACGATTTTGAACTTTATGTACAGTTGAACTGAGTTTATAGGACTTGCAATGTAGATAGCATTGATAAAGTTACCAATGCCACCATCATTGTACATTTTGTTTAGTGAAGCTTTATTGTTGTGTTTGTAATTTGCGAATGTATTTATTAAAAGTTTTTCATGACCTTGATTTTTACTTACATCATTTTCTCCATTAATCGGAATACACAGTTGTTACACAATCCAAATATCTACAATAGTCTATTCAATCACATTGTCACGACAATAGACTCGTTTTCGTTATCTTCTATGACCTAATAAAATCACCTAACCATCTAAATTGCTATATTCCGTTGCTGGGTTGGATGAGCCACATCCTGGAAGTAAGGCGGGTTGCACTGGATTTAACCTTGCCCCTTTCATACGAACTGCAAAACTCAGAAGTGCCGTGTGCCTGATAGTAAGCTGTGGTTGCCATCCAGGATCATAGTTATGGCGTGTTTTTATATCAATTTAATAGTTCTCTGTGGACTTTTCCATTACGGTTAGTTCATTGATCCTTATTGCTTCATTAGTTTTATTGAATATTTCCTGAAATTGATGTGAATCTGTGAGGGACTTGTGACAAGGAAGTGAAAACTGTTTTGATTGCTTGGGTGACGTCAAAATAAATCAAAATGTAATGTAACGAAGAACATTGATCTGATATTGAGCGCAGAAGGTCATAATAACACAGGTGTCTTATTTGAGAACTCGTTAAAAATAGTTACACAGTGGAAACCACAAACTCAAATACGATTAAATAGTTAAGGTTATCGTACCCTTTTTCCCTTGATGACAAGGTTATGGAAAACCGCGATCAAGCTGGTGCATCCTGTTGAGGGAAGATCAAATTTAAGAAAATTAATATTCGTTTGCGTCATAATATCAAGTTTAAATTTCAATTTGATTTTAATTATCTGTTAAAAGATGCAAAATGTGATGAAAATGAAATGAATACTGAAGTTTTAGAAAAGATAATATTAATATCTAAATAGTTATTATCGTATGATATTTACAACGAGTGTATAACGCGCATAAATAAATAGGATTTGTTATTGATGGTTTTAGTCAATCACATTCAATGAGAGTGGTTTATTATTTTTATGTAGATAATAGTTACATTGCCGGCCAGGTAGAGTGACGTTTTGCAGAAGACGGCTGTCAGCTGGATGAGATCAAGATTAGTTACAGATCAGTGGGATTCACTAAATTTCTCTTAGAGAAATTTCCCCAGAACTGGAAACTTCCTATTTCTTAGTTTGACCACAAATTGCTTCGCGATTATTACTTACAATACTATTGTAGCAATTTTATCACGAGCTATGAGATCGTTCGCGAGTGGTTTATTTTTAAATTGCTCTGTATACGTTAGGCAATCTTCCTAGAATTATCTAAGGCGTCTAATAAATAAAACTATACATCCTGTTTATAGGCCATAGGTAATTGATTTCGTCTCTATTTTATCAGAAGATGGACTGTCATATATTTTTATGTAATAATTACTTAATTATTTTTGTTATTTCGTCGTACTTCTCCGATGAATTTATTTATTATAATCATTTAAATGGCATAGCAGCCTACTTGTTTTGTAAAATTTATATACTTTTTAGTGAAATGTTTCTAAAATAAAGTAGGAACATGAGTAAATAATTGATTATTAATTACCATCATTTTCGCTTTTGCGAAATTGGTATGGGTGGGATGATAGGAGGACAATAGGTTCCGTAAAAGATAACCAAATATCAGCAAACTGCGAAAACCTTATTACCTAAAAGGTTGTCAAGGTCGGCCCCAATTATAGTTACGAGCTCGTTCAAGTATTACGTCAGCTCGTTCAATAACCTAACTAGGCTATTGCCTAGTTAGGTTATTGAACGAGCTCGCTATGTTGCGTCTATTGCTTACTATTGTAAGCAATAGACGCAACATAGTTTTTTTGGTAAAATTTTGTATGGAGATTTTAATTCCTCGGGTGACAGCTACGTGCCTCTTGTGGTCCCCATTCGATTCACGCGTACGATTCCCGTGTCGAGCAGTGTTATTGGGTTTTTCTATGAAATTCTCAGAAGCAGCTCGGAGTTTGGATTTGTGCCCGGTTAATGGCAATAGGGTCGCCCCCTATTACATCTAGACTAAAATAAACATATCAGTAAAAGAGTTAGAGTGTACTTATGTACACCGTGATGGTGTTATTTATATTTGGTCCTTTGGTCCAACTGAATATAAAAGGACCAAATTCCAATAAATAAAATACGTAGATCCAGTGCTTCTAATAGGTACGTTAGTTTTTGACGTCATACTAATTTTAAGAGTATATTTCTTTATGTCGTCAAGTTTTTATATCTTTCTTTATTTTTAGTATGTGGAATTTGTGTCTTTGGTGCTGGCCAAATAAACGTTTTTCTTTCTTTCTTTCTTTCATGATTTTAATAATTTGGTTAAAAGATCAACGACACTCAATAATAACTAGAATTTCCTTTCACCTGTCCAGGGTCAACAATAATGTGTTACGAATGTAACAGCGCCACAAATACTTTGTGCCTGGAAGCCAAGCTGCCAGAAAACCTGAAGAGGAACTGCTCCGACCACGACCGCGGTGTCACCCACACCCTGTGCCGCAAGATCGTGCAGCATGTGGACTACGGAGTCAACGGCAGACTGCCCGAGAGCAGGGTGATACGAAGCTGTGGCTGGGATGAGACCAAGTTTAAGGTAACAAGACTAGGACCCAGGCTTTTTCCACATGATGTAGAATATGCCGTATGTACCGCTTTGGGAAGGCGATAGGGCGTGTCGGACTCCACCGAGAGTGGGTGAAATGAACCGACTAAAATAGACGGGTGTTTCGCCTCTCACCATTTTGCCGGGGATACGGGAGCGTGATTTAATTCCTCCTCCTCCGCCACTCCAGTAGAATCATTACCTAGGGATTCAAAGGAAGACTTCTCAAAAGTAGAATCATATATAAAAAGCTATTATTCTTATAATGCTTGTAAAAGTTTATATATTAACGTATATGTATAAATAAGTAAATATGCTGTGCGGTTTTTAGGGAAGAAAAACTCCCGGAGCAACCCGAAATTTTGGAAAAATTGGAGAAACCTAATACTGGCTTTTTTCTATGGGGTTTATTCTATTTATTTTTATGGTTTATTATGATATGGATAGAAATACGTCGTTCTGTTAATATTATTTTAAAATTTAAGTTGTATATTGTGTTGTGCAGTAGATAGAAATCTACAAGAGAGTGAGACAGAGTTCAATACATTAATACGAATCATTTCTCCTTAGGAAGCCAAATTCAAATTTAGTCGATGTCGCAATCCTTACTTCTATCATCATCATCATCATCAACCCATTACATTGTCCCACTGCTGGGCACGGGTCTCCTCTCAGTAGGAGAAGGATTAGGCTATAGTCCGCCACGCTAGCCTACTGCGGGTTGGCAGACTTCACACGCCGTCAAGAAAATCTCTCAGGCATGCAGGTTTCCTCACGATGTTTTCCATCACCATTTAAGAGCGTGATAATTAATTATTAATACGCACATGACTTCGAAAAGTCAGAGTGCGTGCCTTGGGTTCAAACTCGAGACCTTTGACTTGTCAGTCCAATGGCTATCACTAGGCTATCACTACACTTCTTCTTACTTCTATGGCTACAGAATATATTATAGACGTACAATTTGACCGGGATGGTTGGCGCTTTTGGGGAAGGCCTATATTCAGCAGTGGACGGCGATAGGCTGATATGATGATAATAATGATGATGATGAACAATTTTTGAAAAAACTAAAAAATAATTGCTGCCCAACAAGAGCCTAAAAGATTAAGCCTGATTGAAAAATTATTGATCTTTATCGTTATCATATTGCTTCAATTTTGTTTTTCAGGGTCAGTGTTACCACCGTGCCGGCTACGGGGGTAGGCAGGAAGTGTGCTCTTGTCTCACCAACTTCTGTAATGGCGCCTCGGAGACAACAGCTACCGTTGCCCTTCTCGCAACCACAACCATTATGTTCTTCGGAAAAGTCATCTGCGAATGATTTAGACTACCAATGACTCTTTCCAGCACATAAAATTTATTTTAGATCCTTTCCGGTTTCAACATTCTATCACACAGTACAGTACAGTTTTCTTTTTCCTTTTCCGGATTCGATTTATTTACTTTACTGACACCCGTATTGGTCTCATAAGACCAAAAGAATTGATTCTTCAGTATGCAACTTGTAGGATAAAATTGGCAACTACAAAAATTAATACTTATATTAATCAATTAATAATTATAATTTAAGTCTATAACAGTCCAGAGTCCAGAGTGCGTAGGCCTCCCCTAATGTGAGCCTGTAATGTGTTTTAAAAACAGTTTTCTCAAATTGTATTACTTAAGCCACAAACGCAAAAAGGGCAGTACTGCCACCGTCAATAAAATGTTTTTTTAATGCTTGTTTTATTCAAACCTCTACAACCAGCGTCACCACAGCCGCGTTAGGTGCTTTCAAATCTGGAGATCACTTAGATAGTCTTATACATCGGCCAACTGCAACTGATTCTTTGATCCATTTAAGGTTATCCAATAAAGCAATTCCTGTACCACTTTTTCATCTGATAACATTTGACCTACAAGATAATTCCTAGAATGACATGAGCCATGGCTGCTTGTGTGATAAGCCTTACTGTATTTTCATTATTTGTGCTTTCTCACTCTCTCTCTTTCGTCTCACTGTCATATAAGGTTTCCTGGTAAATTAAGTAGTTACTTTTTCGTTTTACATTTACATTTTTTCGTCGAGAAAGGTCGCCCTAGAAGGACATACACCGATCTTATACGCGAGATGCTCCAAAAAGGTTAGGAACGTAGTTCTCACAACCGGTGCGTGTGTTTAAAAAGATGTATGACTGTGCAAGATCAAAAGAGTTATGTAAGAGTCGTAGCAAGTAGCGGTCTATATTTTCGGGACCTGAGACTTAGTAATAGTAGTCCAATTGTCATGTCACTAGGCTATCACTCATTAGGAACATAGGTACCTATACAGGAAGGTATGGATTAGTCCATTCGAAGCGATGACCATAAGCCTGATAACAACAATGTAAGTAACCCACATGTGCAAACAAAATTGCATACAGATGGTAATTTAGATACTATTCTTCGCCAGATACTTACACAGTGAAGTTACGAGCGAGTATTACAAAATAACAATGTAATTTTAATTACCGCACAAGTAATATATTGTTCCGATACTTTTTTCTAATAATACAAAACTGCGTGGAGTTTGTATACTCGCATTTGGCCGCTAGTTCCCGCTTATGAAAAGCAAAAATGGAAAACGTCAAGAAACAAATGAACGAAATCATATGGTTGGTTTCAATTATTTGGCAAGTCATACATTATCCAACTCACATCGAAGGTAGTGAATAAAATATCATGATTATAAATGTTCTATACTGAGAAATCTAGAAAATAAGCAATAGTTGTTAAACCTGGAATCATCCAAATCGTGTTAAATCATATTGGTTAATACGTAAGAATAAAAAATAATTGTTGTAAAACATAGACACGAATACTTTGACATTCACAAATAGGTATTATTTATTGTAATATGTATTGAGCGAATTAAAGAACTCCTGGGGAAGGACACGGGTGCAAACAAATCGGTAAGTTCAATAAAAAATATTTTTTCCGAATATTTCTAAGTTATTTTAGTTAAAAAGTATAATTCAGACGTAAGATTTGTAGCAACTGCAAAGTAGTATAGTATTTTCGCGACAAACACCATTATAGAAGCGAATAACTGCGAAAAGATGAATTTTTTCGACAATTATCACATTTTATGATCTTGACGACGGACACCTACTAGATCCAGGCCAGATAAAATCTCATTACGTCATACTCGATTACGATTTTTTAACGTCTAAAATCGATCGTTTCATTTAAAAAAATAAACGGAAACATATATTTTCCATCAGCTTTTTCGATCGAATGCATAATGGCACGGACAATGATATGTATAGAATGACAAATTGTCTCGATCATTTTTTTTTTGCAATTTCGTATGGAATGGAAACTTAGACAGATAGGATAAAAATTAATAGCAAAAAAATATTAAATGCAACATAATTATAACTAACTATAAAGCAATATAACTAACTATGCAGGTTTAGATATTGAATTAAGGTACGTAATTTATCGTTTTAAGAAACACAGTCAATAACTTATGAAGTTGATGATGATAATGATAAATCAATAGGTTGAAAAATATGTAGACATATAGCAATGGAACTTTTGAACATACATACATACACTCACGCCTTTTTCCCATAGGGGTAGGCAGAAACTACAGAACGCCATCTGCTACGATTCTTGCATACCTCTTTTGCTTCGTCCACATTCATACATCTTGTCATACACATGCGCCGGTTGCGGGTACTACGCACCTGACCTTTCTGAAGGATCTCACCAATAAGGTCGTGGATAATAACTTTTGAACATAATGATGGGCTACAATCAATTCTTACGGAACGGCAAGCAACAATTCTAATTCGTCCTTTTTCTTTTCAGACTTGCTGATTTTTGCCATAATATTGCAGATTTTTAGCATGCATACACACTTTTGTTTTCATTGTCCGTAGGTGAAGTTGCAAAGCATATTGATTCAATATTTCAATTCGCATACAACAGGGGAGGTTTAGACGTCAGATAGATTACAACATAAACTGCTGTTCTGTCATTTCGCTATCAGCCAACGTTTAGAGATCTACTTGACTCTTAAAATCAAAACTTTAAGAAGTTAACAACACAGATTTCCGTTAAAATGGTTACAATTTGTAGACATTTGCGAGCCCAATGCAAGAGTATGGTGGGGGCGTGTCGAGCAAGACGGGGGAGTATCGGGACGGTGGGCCCGATGGGGGGCGAGAACGGGGCATGCCCCACCAGGCCGACAGCTATCAGCCCCAGCATCAATACGCCGTGATGCAGCAGAAGAACTATGGTAAGTATATGAAGAACAGCGTGACTTTTACTATGATATCATTGAAAACTTCATTCTCTCTTCACTTCTCCTAAAACTTCATTCTTCTTGGATGGATTATGAATAGAAGTGAATTGTTTTTGTAGAATTCATTTTTCATGCGTGGTTCTTTTATGTAATTAGGATGTTCCAGCAAAGATTTGTCTGACCAAAACATGGCCACTTACTGCCGCGTCGCGACCGGCATTTACGAAGCAACCGCGTCCAGTCAACAGTACCAGAATCCAAGGTATAAGCGTCCAGTCAACGGAGTTTTATTCACATAAAATATAAATTGAATTCCACTATTATTTCCAGATATAACAATCCATCGGCCCCGACCTTTAGTTCACCGCCCAATTCCCCTCTCGTTGGCCTTGTTTTTGATCCATCTTCACCCAACTACAGCGGCCCTGGGATGATAGGAGACCGAACCGTCAACGCGGACCGACGTTCCCAAAGCGCCTGGTCCATCCCCAACCAAGAACCGATCGGCACTGGCGCGAAGAAGAAAATAGTCAAGAGTCAAGATAAACGCAACGCTTACAGTGCTGACCCTCGATATCATGAGAGGTATAAGGACAACAGCACCGACGTTGACCGTCAAAGAAAGGAAAGAAATCTGACTTCAGAATCCACTTCTAGCCTCGATTTCTTTGTTGAAGGGGAGAGAATGGTGTCGGAACTATGCAACATACCCGACTCGCGAACGGATTCCAATAATCAAAAACAAAATCAAAATCAGAAACAATCCAATCAGGATGATGACAAGAATAAACCTTCCGTTTCCTCGGAGGTTTTACTCACTGCATTAGATAAGATTGTTATACATGATCAAATTCCGAATCAAATTGTACAATTAGCTGTGGAGGCCTGTACTGATGCTGAAAATATAGCAATTGCTCATCATAACAGACCGTGTTTTAAGAATATACACTCAATTTGCGCAAAGACCAGGTCCAACGTACAGAAACCTGACAGTGCTGTCGCTAATCTGCATTCTCAAGGGATACCATGGGTAATCAAAAACTTTATTTTCTCTTTTGTAAGAATTTTAGACGGCTGGAAAGGTGTCAAGGAACTGCTTAGCGAGAAACACGACACGTTTTCCAGAATCGAAAATAAGTACTACAGTCCTAACATAAGAGAATGCTTCGTGCAATGGCAAGCCGTTACTAAAGAAATGTTAACTCACATTTATAAGACATTTAAATGCCTTGATCATGGGTTTACTATGGAGCAAAAGAGTTTTACACACAATTACTACGCCACGAATTCGGCTGCACCGAGGAATCAAAATCAAAACAAATTCCAACCAGCTAAGCCGCACGCTAGTACTCCCCGGCCCGTCAATGCTTCTCCGCAGCCGTTTAACGCAGTTCAACCTCCATGGGTACAGAACCAAACCCAAGCGGCGTCTCAGAGCTTTAACGAAGGCCCATGGCCAGCACGATCAGGAGTTGCATATAAGAAGTATCCTGTGGTACCACCGCCAAACTCGCATAATTTTTACCCTTTGAGTGACCAAACTGATATGGACAGCTACCAGAAGGCCCAGTACAAATGTGATCCTTGCAGCGTCCGCGAAACCAAGCCCCGACAATCTTGGACTATCACTAATGTACCAGATTTTCGCGCCCTTGAAGGGATGTGCCACGCCGATCAGCGAGAATTGTACACTCAACTAAAACATAAAATGGATGCGGAACTGGGCAAAGCACCTGGTCAGCCGCTCTTAGGAAATATGCCTTGCGATTTATTGCAACGCAGGGACATGGAATTGAAAGCCAAAATGATTCCTTTGAGCCATGTCGAAAAGACATTGATACCGAGCATGGCTGCAGCCGCCGAGATGAGAGGCTGCTACGTACAAAAGAATAACAGCTGTGGCGATACAAAGGAAGAGGCCGATTTTTTTGCGGCATGGGGTCAGATGGTCCAAAAAGAACCTAGCGATTTTATAACTCATCACACTCACAACATTCAAATTCCTTCAAATGTTGTGACGATTTCCAGTAATATCTCTGGCCCCGTACAATTCATCGACCCAGAAAATGATGAGTTCCACGAAATGTCAAAAGTATATATGAAGCCCGGCAGCTATAAAGTACCTATTAAGCCAGCGGATCCAATTTCTCCATTTGTCCAAGGCACCTCTCAGGATGTTGTGTACGACAATGCTGTGGGCGACGATATAGCTCTTAAAATGAAAGTTCCATTTCCACCAGTCACATTAGCACCACAGCCAAAGTACAATCTTGAATCTTGGCCGTGTTTGATGTCCCGACGTACAGAAGATATCTTCGGAGAAGATCAAAAAAATATGCCTCGACATGGCATACCATGCTTGGATATGAGAGCAGCGGACTCACTTGATCTCTTGAGTTCGATGACTTCAGACCGCGCGTGGGAAGCAGCCAAACAATCCGCACCCAAACTCATGGATTTCATTCATGAAGGGTCCAAGTCCGATACAGCCCGACTATACGACGCATTGGGCTTAAGCGCAACTGATGAATTCTCTGAAGATTTAAAGCAAGTCAAGCTCAGTATGGAGCAAAACGATGCTTGGTCTACGGGACTGTCCAACCATTACCTGTCAAAGGATCTAACTACCGTTTGGAATCAACAATCAGCAAAAAATGATTATTTGATGGCTAAGAATCAAGATCAATCCATTTTCATTGAAGATACAGCTAAACTGCTTGATACTGAAACAAAATCACTTGAAACTGACGATCCGTTAGAAGTTCCTGAATGTAGGAATGATGAAGAAAAAAAGGAGAATACCCGTTGTCCTAACTTTGACCAATCGGGCAATTATGTCCGAGATGATAATCAGAAGAAATCTAATGGCAAACCAAAGGTTGCTGTGTCGGGAATGTGGTACCACCCTAAAAAGAAGAAGCCTTTGCCTGCTAACACTGTTAAAAAGTTTGAGGCAATACTGTCAAATCTATCTCAAATTAACGAAGCTACATTTATTCAACACGATATGGACATAAAAGTGGTATGTATGCGTTTAATAACAATGCTGTTTAATTATTGATTAAAGAAAACTTGAATAAAATTATGTCCTTTCAGGCTCCTAGATTTTATGAAGTAGTAAAATATCCAATGTGTCTTCATGATATATCGACGAAACTCAAGAATTCTTCCTATACTGAATACGATCAAGTCGTACAAGATTTTAGACGAATTTTCAACAATGTGCGACTTTATCTAAAGGTATTATCGCCAAAAATATGATAAAATGTAGAGTATGTAGGTACTGTAATGTGACACAAACTTGTGCTACATAAATTGAGTAAACTTTATATTCCAAAACTATGTTATAATTTCCAGAATTATCCAGACCAGGCAATGAAAAAGAGCGTCAATAAAATCTCAAATGAATTTGAGAAAATGTTAAATGAAGAGTTTCAAAGCAAATGGGAATCAAAGTCAAAGTCCCAGGATGTCGTCGAATCCCAAGATACCGCAAATAAAAAGGATGAAAAAGATGCTGACGCCAACAACGCTGAAGTCAAACACGAGGATAACAAGAAAAGCGATTTAAAAACGAGTGGAGATGATAAAAAGTGAATCGGCACAATGTTAAACATTTTTTTTGGTGAAACTCTGATAAAAAATCTTCCTGTGACTAGGAACCATTTTGCCATTTAAATTTTTCGAGTATTATTTTTTTTGTTTAAACATTTTTTATTTATATGTTTATTTGTTTCAACCACGAGGTCGATAAAAGATGGTTACTCACGTAAAATCTGCGATCATCTGTCTAGTACGATTCCGAAACTGGTCGATACTATGAATAGGTTTAAAATAAGCAACCTCTAGTCAAATAGCAAAAATTATTTTTTAAACAAATGTCAGTGACGTTATCAGAACTTATAATACATAAGATTATCAATTTAATATGTAAGTGCTTGCCAGTTTTTTCGAATGTACTTTATTAGCTTCCGAACGACGGGGCAAAACTTGATTCGTTCTCTATTGTTTTCTTGTCTTCTGTCCTTGCACGATTAGTTTGTAATTTCGTTTTGTATATTTCGATTTTCTTATTTCTTCCAATAATTCATTATAATAATAATCCATATTGATTTTATGTGCAGAAAAACAAATTTATGTTTTGATGCGACGTCAGTTGTAATTTAGTTTTCTTTGTACTACGATGCCCAGACACACGAATACAATGCTGTCCATACCTGATGCAACCAACACGTCGAATAGATATTAGTTCTTTTTTATATCTCTATCTGTGATGTATGTTTAGGTAAAAGTTGATAATTTGAATCGTTTTACACGCTTAATTACTAGTTGTACGATTCTCTTGAAACATGTAAATAGAAAGGAGTAGATGTGTAAAAATTTGAACTTAAAAGTTTAAGTTGTCTTGAAACCCCTGCGCCATGTCACTAATGAATAATTGTACATTAATTTTTACAAAAAAATGCGTAAAATTATTTTAGAAAAAATGTGTCGTGTCGAGTCGTGAGAAGTTCCATAATGTACGCGAATAAATAATTATGAATTAAACAGTTATTTGAAAAGTTAAAGATGGGACTTCTTACTTGTCGACCGTTAGATTCAAAACTTAGTACTGTCTTTATATATATGTACGTGCAACAACATTTTTTTATCTAATTTGTTCGTTTGGTGTTCCACATTGGTATTTAAATATTTTTTAAATAATTTTTGAGTCCATTTTACCTGCCATAGAAATAAGTGAATTGCTTACGACGTCAACGTTGGGTGTTTAGTTCGGCTACAAATACTGGTTGTTGATTGTGATTAAATTCAAAATTTCAAATTTGACGACGTTCGAGTTAATTTTAAGTATTCATTAAGTTGTGATTTTATTATTTAACTTATTTACCTAAAATTATGGCAAGGAACTCCTATGATAATAAAAGAGTTATTTTTTATTCGGGTCTTTCATTTTCTATACCTTTATAACACTAGTCTAAACTTTGACACATATGACTGCACACAACACAGTTCTAAAACCAACCATAACATACTACACCTAATCCAAAGCGATGCGCTCGCTTAGCCCGCCAAATATATTTTTAATTTGGTTTTTCGCAAATTGCGCGTCTAGCCTAGGTCTAATAGGTTCATGGCAGAAGTAATAATGACATCAACAGCTGCAATCAACTGGGTATTTTTTTTATCGTAGCAGATACTTAGTGTAAAATTAAGATTTTGCCAATTGAATTTGGCGCCGTAAGCTAGATAATCCGCCTTAATAGCACATCTTTCTAAAAAAATGTTACAAAACATTATAAATATTCCCAATATTTTGGGGGACTGAAGTGAACACAACCGCCATCTTGTGCATGGTACAGGTACTTAAAGTGAATAACATAATTTTGCAGTCTGCGCATCGGCTCACGCCTACGTTCAGCCCGGTCGGAAAATATTGAGAATTACTGTAATAATTAAACGCAACTATTGCTTTTTAATGTCATATGGCATAGGACCACGTTACTAATCTAACTACTAGACTCTCACCAACTTTTGCAATGAGGGAATTTAAGTTTTATTAAAAAAAAACCGGATTCACTGTTATGATACCTCACTAGGTTTTTTTTTTATAAAACTTAAATTCACTCATTGCAAAAGATGGTCAGAGTCTAGTAGTAGTAATGCCTATTATTTTTACCTGCGTGTGGTTTTCAAAACGTTTTAAATAGGTACCTAATTCCCCGGCACGCACAATTAAAAACCCATTTGTAATATTTTCGGGCGGTATTCTTTTATTTAGTAAATACCCTTTCGGCTGATGACTCTACATAGATTACGACTGAACCACAGAAGTCATGTATTAATAGTTAATTGTCACGCGGTTAAACGGCTAAGGAAAATATCGTGAGGAATCCTGCATGAATGATAGATTTTCTCGACGGCGGGCGGGTGAAATCTGCCAACCCGCATAAGGCCAGAGTGGTGGAGTGCAGCTTATCCTTCTCATTATGAAAGGAGACCCGTTCCCGATAGTGGGACAATATAATGAATTATATTGATGATGTGGGGTACTTACGACAAATGAAAAAGAATAGTCACAGTATATACATAGGTACCCAAAAATGTCAATAGGTACTTCATCATCAACCCATTACACTGTCCCACTGCTGGGCACGGGTCTCCTCTTAGAACGATAGATTAGGCACCACGCTACCCTACTGCGGTTTGGCAGACTTCAAATGCCGTCAAGAAAATCTCTCAGGCATGCAGGTTTCCTCACGATGTTTTCCTTCACCGTTTAAGCGCGTGATCATGACTTCGAAAAGACAGAGCCTGTATACGATGTACTTAGAAGAAAAAAATGCTGTAGGGCACTTTCACTGAATCACACAGCTTTTAATAGAGATTTCGCGCTCTCCCTAAACGTAATTTAAAGTCATTGATCTGTGAACGAGTATCAATATTTTATGGATAGTTTTGTTTTAAAATCTGTTACTTGTTACACTTTTAATTGATTCCATGACACACTTATTAGTTGTTGTTTTTTATTTCATTGCATTAAATTGATAGATATAACGTCACATTATAGGTACCACAAGCTTTATAAGACAAGTACCTAATTCGATGAAATGCGTCAAATGTAATTTTCAATGTCTAATTTCAGCATGAATGCCGAGGTATATAAATTACAAGATGGGTAGAAGATTTGTCACCCATCATAATCATTTTTATAATAAAATTATTAACCGACTTTAACAATAGGGGACGTCCTAATTCAACTGCATTTGTTTTTTGTGTATTTTGACGACTTCGACAGAAAATGTTTTGCGTATTATACGTAACATTATTTTTATTACGCTTCTGAAGGCGGTTTTATTGTTTTTTAAATTGATAATTAACTTGACACTGGGAAAATCGAATTATTTAGCTGAAGAATAATATTATATAGTATAGTTGTAGTTATTCTAATAGTATATATATAACATTCTTGATGGAGCGATGTAGCTAAAATGAGATTCAAAGTCGAGATATAATAGCTGATAGATAGCACGAATGATGGAGTGGCTGCGCGATATTCTGCGGTATGGAAAGCGATTCGATTCCTGCGCGGAATAAATTAATATTGTATCCTACAGGTCACTGAGTCACTGCACCGCAGCGGTGGATATCTCGTATATTAGGTATATCGCATAGTCAAGCAGCTACGTGAATCTATGTCTAATGAATGAGTCTTAGATTCGTCACACACTTTCGATGCAAGTTCAATTATGCTGCATAGTGCGTCATAGGTTTTCCGCCAAAAATGTATCTGTGCTTTCGGTACCTTAGAAAAATATATACGCGATATGAGAAGAGAAATTCGACATCACAGGCAGTGGTCTCGGTAGCTTAGTTGGCAAAACGTTCGGTGTACTCAACCCGACGAACGTTCGAACCCTGTCTAAGTCCGAATATTTCTCATTTCACTAGAAAATTCATATGTTTGGGTTAGATTATTAGAAAATCATCACTAACGTTGCTAATTTTATTGATCATACCTAATTATAAGCTTTTTTTTTAAAATACCAATAGCTACTAGATAAATATTAAACTGAAAAGTTATTTTTTTTTTAAATACTTACCAGAAAACTGAATTCATTACTGGCACAAATCAAAATGTTGGCATTTTGTGTTAGTACATAATAAATGCTCGTTCTAAATTATTATGGTTAAGCTCTATATTTTTTTCTTTTAAAATGAAGAAAAAAGAAAACTGGCTGGTTCAGTATATTTTGACTTGTGCCACTATTGAATTCAGCCGGTGAAATATACAATCATTATGTATTTATACTAACCAGCTTGAGGATAGGGTGGAGAATCTTGAACGTCTACTGAACCTATCCAAAATGGAAATTAGGAATGTACCAAAACAGCAGGGTGAAACTAAAAATGATCTCTGTAAACTTGTTAACGAAGCCGCTAATGCTCTGGAAATTCCTCTGCAACAGCATGATATTAGGGACGTTTTCCGCGTTGGTAAAAGGGAAGGTGTATCGACGATTATTGTTGATTTCGCTCGAACTAAAGTCAAAGAGGATATCATAAAGAATGCAAGAAAATATAACAAGAAAAACAGAGAAAACAAACTCAATACCACCCATGTTAAGATTCCTGGACCAGCCAAACCAATTTACATTGCGGAAAACCTAACTCTCAAAGCACAACGATTATTCTATCAAGCCAGAAACTTTGCTAAAGAGAACGAGTACAAGTTTTGTTGGACGTCATATGGAAAGGTTTTTCTGAAAAAGGCTGAAGGTGACAAGCAAATACTAATCCAGGATGAAGCGAGTTTCAGTAACCTCCGCAAATGACTAGCCGATATATTTTGCAATTTTAAACACATTATTAAATTGTACTATGTTTGTGTCTCCTGTATTTTAGTGACTGATCAGAATTATAAAATCATGAAACTTCATCATAACTTTACCATTATACATCACATATTACACGTACAACACCTACAGAATTACACAAGTGAACTACTCATTCTCAATGACATCAAACACCAAATATGCTGCACGTGGACTGCATTAGCAAGACAAAGTCCATATAAATCAAACTCGCTAAACTTAATGAGCCTTCCACTTTATACACAAATCTGCTCATGCCGAATATCTAATTGTGACAGAGTCAGCTCTCGTTATTCCAATGGCTAATAATTCTCTTGCAGAATTTGATTCATTTTCTGTAGCTGATAGTTATTGCTGTAACACTGAAATATGTAACACAGTCATTGATAACCTCAAACCTTCTCTAAAAATAATAACTCAAAATATACGGAGTATTTATAAAAACTTCGATAATTTCCAGGCCCAGTTGGCCAGGCTATCTTTTGAAATAGACATCATTATTCTGACTGAATGCTGGCTTAATGACCACAAGCCCATTCCTTGTCTCGAAACCTATGAAACTTACTCATCTAAAACTACTCTAAACCAGAATGGTGGCATTGTCATATACATAAAGAAACATATTAAATGTATCGTTAAGGAGCCTGAGCCCATAGGAGGAGAATTTCTTTTAGTGGAATTATATCCCGACATTCGCATACTAGCTGTGTATAGGACTCCTTCTATATACTGCACTAATAGCTTTTTAAACTCTTTAGACAGTATTATACGACCAATTAAAGCTAAAAACGTTGTCATTGCTGGTGACATTAATATCGATATTAAAGCAAATAATAATGATAAAAACAGCTCATCTTACCTTAATTTGACTGCGGAATTAGGGCTTCTTCCTGCACATATGCATCCAACAAGGTTGCATAACTGCTTAGATCACATAATGTTGGACACGAGCCTTTCTGCTTCAGTCTTTGTTACGAATTCTACTGTAACTGATCACGCCTCTGTGTTATTGTGCTTATGCTCCAATCAAAGAAACGAGCGAGCTAATATTATATACTAGCATAAACTATATGGCTGCCGTTAAGCACTTAGAAAAAATAGATTTTTCATTCATGAACAGTGATCTGGATGCAAATGATGTAGCAACACTATTCATCGAAACAATTGCAAATACGATAAAAATACATTCAAAAGTACTTACTAGACCTTGTAGAAAAAGATTACTTAAACCTTGGCTTACCCCTGGTTTACTGCGGTGTATTCGCCATAGGGATAAACTGCACAAAAAGTTTTCAAAGCAACCACAAAATGAAATTCTGAAAATAACGTACAAAAGGTATCGAAACTTCTGCAATATACTACTCAGAAAATTAAAAAGAAAGTATGAAAAATCCCTATTAATGAATTCGAAAAACAACAAAGAGAAATAGAATGCTATCAAAACAATCATCGATACAAAGAAACAAAAAACTAATGCAGACCAATTGTCTGCAAAGAAAGATGGACTTGAATCTGTAGACGATATAAATAATTATTTCGCTAATATAGGTAAAGAACTGGCAGATCACATAACACAGACCATACCAACACCATACGAATTTGAAATACCTTCCGTTCTCAACTCAATCGTCCTACTCCCCCCCGATGAAAACGAAGTTGAATCACTGATAAATAACTTGAAGAATGATTGTGCCGTTGGATGGGACTCTATTGCAGCTAAGTTTCTCAAGTTAGGCAAGCATATTATTTTACCCCACTTAACTATGCTTATTGAGCTTTGTTTTGTTCAAGGTATCTTCCCAAAGGTCTTCAAAAGGTCTCTTATTACTCCTGTCTACAAGAGCGGTGTGAAAGATGATGTTAGAAACTATCGGCCAATTTCAGTTCTTACAACTATATCAAAAATATTAGAAAAGGCACTAAATAATCGGCTTATTAGTTTCTTAGAGAAAAACAACATACTTTCAGATTCACAATTTGGTTTTAGGTCGGGAAAAAGTACTGAAGATGCCGTTAGTCAACTTGTAGACCATGTTACTCTGAAATTGGATACAAAACAGAAATGTGTTGGCGTTTTTCTCGACCTGGCCAAGGCATTTGACACCGTTTCCATTCCAGCTCTTGTGGAGAAGATGTATAAGATTGGTATTCGCGGAACTGCTTTGAATATTTTTAAAGACTTCCTCTGTGACCGCACCCAAAGCGTAAAAATTAATAAACACATTAGTTCTGATGCTGTAGTGACTTACGGAGTACCACAAGGCAGCGTCCTTGGCCCAAGTCTCTTCCTTATATACATTAATGACTTGTGTCAACAGTCTCTGGTAAACGGTAAAATTTTTGCTTACGCCGATGACACAGCATTGATATTTCACGGGAATACTTGGGACGAAGCCAGAAAAAGCGCCGAATTAGGGTTAAGCAAAGTAAGTCACTGGCTAAGAGCTAATCTGCTCACGCTTAACCTATCGAAGTCGACATACCTCCAATTCTATTTTTCAAAAATAACACCTTCAAATATAAATATTAAGCTTCATACATGCAATCCACCTTTTGGCGATACAAACTGCTCATGTTTAACCATCAATAAATCATCACAGGTTAAATATCTTGGCGTACTACTTGACGATAAGCTTAGCTGGCGACCGCATATAGATCTCACCTCCACTCGCATTAGAAAGCTTATTTGGGCATTCAAAAAGTTGAGACACGTGGCTGAATTTGAATTGTTACGCACACTATACTATGCACTGGTGCAGTCGGTTTTGGGTTACTGCACTGTGGTCTGGGGAGGGGCATGCAAAACTTTTATGATACATCTTGAAAGAGCCCAAAGATCCTTACTTAAAGTAATGACGTTCAGACCCTTTACATATCCTACAATGACATTATATGAAAATTGTGAATTACTTACAGTGAGATAAACTTACATTCTTCTGATTGTCACTAAACAACACGGTTCTACGCCCCATTGTAAAAACTCCGCAAACAAACGCACTGTAACAAACGTTTGCCTACCTTCACGATGCCACACTGCATCTGCTGCCCGGCAACGCATGCACCAGGCTATTTATTTGTATAATAAAATAAATAAGAAACTTAATATCAACCCTCTTACAATACACGAATCCAAGCGAAAGCTCAGGGATTGGCTGCTAACACTGGATTATGAAAAAACTGAAATTTTACTGCAGCGAATGTAAAGCGTAAAGCATATTTGGCATGCGCACATACACAAACACACACACACACACACACTCACACACACACGCACACACATACCTACCTCGGATACTAACATAGATTATATTATTAGTGATCTTAGTTTTATTATTATTAATTGTCGTTCATTGTTTGTTATTATTATGTTGCTCTAATTTTCTTTTTTTTTTTATTTTTCTTTTGTAATCACTTGTAAAAACATGTAATAGGCACTGTCCATTATTGCATTTAATAAGCACCATGTAAATAGGAAGAAGACACTGACTCCTGAAACACAGGTACTAACCTAGCTCTGGAGTCAGGGCCTTACAATTTTGTCAATCAAAAAATGTCAATAAAGAATTTATTTATTTATTTATTTATTATTTATTAGTTCACATACTTAAAATTTTGCTCCGAAATTAAAAATGATCAATATTCAATGCAAGCGAGTGAAACTCATTAAATGCACGTAGACTTCTAGTATATACTATTACACGTAATATCTATTGTATATGCTATTGCATGTCACCTAAACATTTGTGATGAGAAAATTAATGCATTATTATTATTTTTTACCGGAGAACTATGGCACACTGTGGCACACCTCTGCCTAACCCTTCGGGGAATGGATCCGTGACAGTATGTTAATTAAATAACATAAAATATCATGTAAAATAAATAAAATTAGGCAGACCAAATTTTAGGAAAATGCCTCTTTATGAACAACACTTTAAGCGGTAATTAAAAATTGGTGTGTACTTATAACCAAAATATTGTATACAACTTAATTTTGTTTAATGTTAGTCCCATTTACATTTTAATCTCGGTCAGCAAACCGTACCTACAGCGTACACAAACACTTTCAATAATTTCAATTACTTCGCGAACTGGGAGAAAAAAGAAAGAGAGGTAGATGACCCAAAGATTGCAATCAGTATCTACTCTATTTTTTTATTGAAAGTCTCCAATTGTCCTTTTTATATCAGGCAAACCAAAATCGGTGTCAAAATGTGTTGTGTATTTTTTGACTACTTCGCATTTTAATTCGAGTTAAATAAGGTTTAGGATATGAAGTTTATTAGATAATTTCCTTGCAAAGAAGACATTCTTGATCAGTGTAATACCACATAATATATTACGTAGACCACGGAAGAGATGATTATCTCTTCCGTGACGTAGACGTTGAGGTCTCGTGGGTGTAACAACAAACACAAATGAAATACTCATAAACTTAACTTTGTACCAGAGGCTGACCAACCGATCGCTCATAAAAGCATTTATGGGGTTATTTAGCATTGATAATATACTATGAATGAAGTTTAATGCATCATTTATATACATAACTTCATTGTTTAATAGCCGATTATCGGGACAGCCACCTGTTTATGGAGATCGTAACTGTTTTCTAGCCGCAACACCTCAGAATATCAATAAGTTAATCGCGGATTGTTTGCCGACGCTATTGAGTACCATAGATATCTATGAGCTAAGTACTTGGTATATTAGAATGGAACTCTACTATAAGCAAAATAGTTAACCGCTTCGAGTATACACGCCTAAAAGACCTCAATGTTAAGCGTGAAGTACGGAAGGAATCATCAGTACTGGACCTTATAATGACATGCAAAGAGACACTTAGACACGGTGAAAAGCTGATAATTGTTCACGTTATGCTACCATAATCTGATTTCCCTTAAGGTCACAGAGGTCAGGTTGTTCGGTCGTTCAAAATTTGAAAAGCGATTATGAATGAAACTCTGCTTATTCGCTGGGTTATTCTCAAAATGAATAGGGATTTTGAGAATCTATGTATAGCTGATGTGTATACCTATCCTAAAAAGAACTAACTTACATGCCAAAGAAGTTTGTGGGCTGTATAGTTTCTGATTGTGTGGTATTTCCCACATTTATAAAGACGTTCTGAGGAGGACTGCTGTCTTTAACTTACATTGCTTTAAGGGTCAAAGGATAGGTAGATCTCACGTGGATTTTCCGTACAGAATGAAAAATACCACTATGGCTATCCCACCCTTAGATTTCCGGTTGACCGGAAGTGGCGTAAATCCTTCTAGATGCATCATTTTCGTACATTTTGTATAAACCATCACTTTAATATGTAAACTAGGTATAACGAACCTCAATTTTTAAAAACTTAGTTTCTTTCGATGCAATTGACAGAACTGCACCTATGTGCATGAAACCCAATACTTTAAACATTTCTATATGCTATAAATATGCTTCTTTTATAGGCATTATTGCAAACACTTGTCTTTACCATGATGATAAATTTATGACTCACCCCATACAGGACAAAGAAATATTATCAGTAACAAAGACAGACCATAGTTTGACCTCATTATTATTATTCACAAATGACACATTCCCTCTAAAAATAAAAATATTAGTACCTATGTGCATTTCCCGCCACCACGCAATTTTCAAATAAATGACCATTTATATCGCGCACTCGCACTGTCGTCCTATGGCACGGTTACAACCATTTTAGGAGAAAGTAAAAGCAAATCTATTTGATTCGAAAGAGCGTTAAAAATTGTCGGTATTTTCCTTCAGTTTAACACAGTCAACGCGAAGTGCTGCCATTAGTTAAAATTATTTGAATTAAAAATAATTTTACCGCGCTTTATAAAAGAAAGATATTTCGCCTGTAGTTGGCACTGATCCGTTCCTTTTTTTTTCAATTATACGAGTGCATAAACTTGAAAATGTAAAAAACATTGTTTGTGATAATTTTAAATAAAAAACTGGGATTTTTGTTTGTTCTAAATGTTTGTTGTGTTTTAATTTATTAAAACGGTAAGTAAATAAATTATTTATGTATTTAAGGCATTCATATGTTATTTTTAAAATAATCAAATATTAAATATTGTAATCGATTCCTAGCGCGAGATAAAAATTCAATATTTTTAATTTTATGTGCTACCCAAACCATTTCTTCGTTTTCGTCGGACCGTCGCCGTCGCAGTGGACAGATTAAACTTTTAATATTTTAAAATTGAATAGAAATTTAGCGCCAAAAATTTAAAATAAAGTTCTAGAAAGACTGCATTGATTGAGGGGCGAGCTGGTTTCCTAAGAAAGGATTTTCTTTCGTCTGCACTCAACGTTCTTACATGAAAAGCGAATGTATTTTGTAGGATGTAGTGTGAACGAAACAAAAAAAAATGAATGGTGCTGCTAATCTTTCCGCGAAGACAATAAAGACGATTTATTGCGCGAGAAGTAAACGTTGAGTTAAGTTTATTAAAACCAGACGCTTCGGAACACGATGAATTAATATGATCGATATTTGACATATTGCCATATTCATCGACATTGTGGCATGAAATTAGTACTTAGGTAAAAAAAAATCTAATTGTGAATAAACTACTTCCCATACAAATTTGAAAGCTCATCCATTTTGTATACGCATTTTTTTTATAATTATTAATTCCTATTTATAGTTTTTCTTTTGTATGGTTTCTATTTAATGTCATTGTAAATTTTTCGTCTATACTTCGACTTAATTAAATACTGGCACAAGTCAAAATATTGACTTAATTATATGGCTACAAAAATAACCAACTTGCTACTTTAAATAATATTTTGACTTATGCCACTATCGAATTCAGATAATGATATTATCCAAATTATTCTAAAAACTGCATCGAGTCGTTTCCAGGTACCTTAATATAATCATTAGAAACTATTTTACTAACGGTACCGACATCCTCACGAAAATAATATGAGAAATCATTTTCATGGGTTGGATTCCAGCAAGAAAAAGAATATGTTTTTGTAAGACTTACGTCTTATAGCTTGTGTTTGAGTATGTAAAGATTTTGTGTACATAAATATAGCCAAAATATAGGCGGAAATCTTAGTGTAGACCTACATTGCAATATTACATCGTAAAATGTGTATTAATGACGACATTTTATGGTGGTAGAAGTTGCGTATCAAGCCCATATCATCAATTAAACATGTAATCAGTCAACCAATGAATGTACGAGTTATCACAAGTGTTGTTAGCCGATAAGATAGTGATCTACATCGGATAACAATTCATTGTCATGTTTACTTGCGAATTGCACCTGTTTATCATATTGCTACATTCATAAAATATTCATTATAGGAAACATTTTAGAAGTTGATGTGTGACTTTAGAAGTCGGTAGTGCAATGGGTGGGTTTCGCACTAGTAGTAATTCGAACCAGCAATCACATGATCGCAAGTCTGTCGCCCTAGCTATTAGGCTACCGCCGCTTAATGTTTAAATAACTTTTGTGACAAAAGAGATTCACACTCAGCATGAAGCCGTATTATGGCACATCCCACAACACACCTTATTAATAGGCAATAGAGGGCAAGCCTATTGCCATTAACCGGGCACAAATTAAAATTCCGAGCCACTACTAATTTCACAGAAAAACCCAATAATACTTCGCTCGACCAGAATCGGATCCAGGACCACTAGCGTTGCAGTCACGCTTGAGACCATTAGACTGATGAGACAGTTAATTTGGTAATATTTACGTATCATGATCATAGAAATATAACTATTTCTTATATCTGTGATCATAATGGTCTCATTTGTTATCCCACTGTTGGACATGGGTTTTTATAAGACTGAGAACAGATCGGTCTCCTCGTGTTTTCCTTCATCGCTTAAGCGGTTTATAAGTATGTTCAAGAATTTGGAACGTCAAAAAGGCTTAGTAGCGGTTTCGCCCTAATTTTGCTCGCCCGAATCGGGCGAATGAACTACTTTCAATTTTGAATATTTTTTAGGGCCGGTTTCGCCCGAGACAAATGTATTACCGGGCGAATCAGGTCAATTAAAATTTAGTAATGGACTATTCGCCCAAATACTACTATACCTCTAAAAATAAGCCTTTATTTAATAATAAAATGTGAAATTTTATAAAAAAGTACAGTTGCGTACACAATTGTTACTTACAAAAAAAAACTGTTAGTGAATCTGGTTATTCCTGTATGTCTAATATTATTTACTCAACAAACGAGCCATTTATATTGATTTATTATTGATTTTAAACAATTTGAAATAAAAACTATTAATATAGAAACACTTACATATTTCTTATAATTATACTTCACAGTCTTCTACTCATTATAACTGTACTTACTAATAATAAAAAAATAGCACAAAAAAAACTAGTAATAATATAGCAACACTTACATATTATTTCTTATAATTATACTTCACAGTCTTCTACTCATTATAACTTTGTACTTACTAATAATCAATCACAGTATTTTTACAAATATAAGCACAATAAATATAATTTTGTACTTATTTATAATAAATATTTTTTTGAGTAATATAAAAAGTATAGCAGATTTCAATAATAATCACAGTGTTTGTAATTATAATCACAGTGTTTTACTATAATATCTCTTAACTAAATCTAATTTTTAATCACAATCATTGTCACAGTTTTGCTCTATCATATTTTTTTATTTGGTATTTATTCGTAATTAGTTTTTTCTTTGATTTTAAAAAGGTACAAAATAATTAAACTCGCTATTTTCGAGTAACACATATGACTAAGTAAATTCTTTTTAAAAACATTTGTATTTGTACATATTACGGTGTGCTCGACTGTACTACTTATTTTTTCTGAAAAATAATAGTATTTGGGCGAATAGTCCATTACTAGATTTTACTTGACCTGTTTTGCCCGCTATTAAATTTATCTCGGGCGAAACCGGCCCTAAAAAATATTCAAAACTGAAAGTAGTTCATTCGCCCAATTCGGGCGAGCCAAATTGGGGCGAAACCGCTACTAAGCCGTCAAAAACACGTAACTTAAATTTCGAAAACAAATTTCACAAACCAACTTGACAAGATCTTTAAGAAGATTTATTTGGTCCCCTTTTTTATAATAAATAGTATATTAATGGCTACTGGCTAGAAGTTGATAGTTACACAAAAAAAATACAATATCTATTAAGTAAAGTTAAAGTTTTCCGTTAAAGCTGTTAACAAAAATAACTTTTATTTTTAAATCATCTTTTTATTAGGAATAATCTAACAACTGATAACACCGACCTATTACCAATCAGTATGGTATTAATAGACGTACCTGCACAAACTAAACTAAAACTATAAACAACGTATAATCCTATAATCTAACATCGCAATTAAACTAGTACTTCGCGGAAAGGATTGTAAAAACGTTTTAGGAGATAATATTTTTTATAAATATGTATGTTTATTTTTAGTAGGTTTTTCATTGATACCTATGCAAAAAAGTAGAAAACACACATCTCTGAGAGCTTAGAGCCTTGGAGAATGTAATTTCTGTAAGATGCCCATTAAACTGAGAACCTTACACCTTTACTGTAAGCTGAAAGTACCACCCACAGCTAGGTAGGTAAAGAATCAAGAGCCTCCACAAGTATAACTTAATATTATGCCTTTCTAATATGAATCATATTATGATTATTCAATACCCGTCTTTTTAGCTTAACTGCTCTAGAAGAAAATTAGAAGAATAATTTAATCAATCCTGTGCCTCTTGCGGGATCTATTGGATATAAATCGGAAGCTAAGTTTTGCTGCGATCGTCTTGATGATTATTTATTATGATTCGATCAAATGTAGCTAAGGTGGTTACATTTGATCACCTTAGCTACAAAGGTGATCAAATGTTTGAATGAACCTTTGTAGCTAACGGAAGAATTCTACACGTCAAGTGCCATATTGTAGACAGTGTAGACACAATGCAAAATCTATTGCTGTATCCTCATGAGACCATTACGTGCGTCAGTGAACTAATCATTTGGGGGCGAAATTATTTTAGTTTAATTTTCTATAGGAGTATTTGAATTTTTATGATTTCGTTTACTTTTGATGACGTATTGTTGTAGTCGAGTACTCATGATAAGAAATTGGAAGTTGCTAGAAAAAGAATATGCTTTTTCGATGGATATCCACCTAAAATGTAATACTTACTCATCATAATACAAAACAATAATAATAAGTAATGTGTTTTATAAATTTATAGCTCAATTACCATTATCGTAGCATAAAAATTTATGAAACTTTTGACGTCAGTAAAGGATCCTTGTGTGATTGGATAGATATCTCTGGAAGTTAGGGTTTTTGGGCGCAGTATTCATGGCGATAGCCCAGCAAATAAGCTAAACTGAACTTTGTGAACCTGTTAACTATCTACTTATACGGTAACCTAATCAGGACCTGGTAACCTGGTTCCTCAGTTTATCGCTAAAGACGCTATCCAAGTTTTCTATAAAAATCCCATGTGGGATATTCATCAGTGACGTATCCCTTATTTAACTGATCAGGCTAAAACTATTTTAAAAGAAAAACTAAAAAGCACCCTTTTCTCCTAAATATTAGTATATTTTGGGAAACTTTTACAAGCTCGCTCTGATAAAATTCAATATTCGGTCGATAAAAAAAAATATAAAATTTATATTGTTAAAAATCCATTTCTCTGGAATAAATTCATAAGTATTTTGAACTCGTACTTAGAAACCATCGCTAATGTTAATCATATTAGGTATAATTCATTATAAACTGCTATTTTAGGTCTCCCATTTCCTTAGACATTCTCTAGTGCATAAAAGCGATAATTTTTACGCGTCTGGAGTACGTATGCAATATGATTATTACACTTTTTTTCACCGTTCAATTGTTTTGGTTTGCAAATTGTTGAAGAAGATTACCGTGTGTTCTTATGGGTAACCTACTATAAAAATTGTGACAGTTACTAAGTACTTAGTATACCATATTTTCAAAAACTTTGCTTATGATATTTAAAAGAGTTATTTAGTATTTTAATCAATAAAGTCAATTTTAGACTTGCAGAGCTCGTTAACTGAATTCAATAGTAGCACAAGACAAAATATTATAAACCAGGAAATTAATCCTTTCGTTGTAGGTACGAAAAGTCTTTCAATACGGGTTCAGCTTGTACTGAATTTCTATAGCCTGATGTAGCCTGTACTTAATTTTACGTATGTCGTAGTATTATTTTGTAGGTAAATCCCAAAATGACAATATTTTTGACTTGTGCCACTATTTAATTCAGTCAACGATCTATAATTACGATAAAAAAAGGTAGTTTTGGTATGTTTATTACATAAAATAAACAAAACAAAGAAATTATTTGGGGAACTGACTCCAAATTTAAGGTGCTTGACTTACACAATCGGTTAAAAAACTCTTTCAATAATCTTTACAGCTGTTTCAACTTCAAAGTGCCGTCAATTTATTATTTTTATGATTAATAGTTAAAACAGCACTCGAAACTTCCTATCTGATTGTATCTGATAAGACTATCCAGTGATGACTTATTCTCATAGTATAAAACGGAGCGAGGGAGGTTTTGAAACAGTCAGTAAACAGTATTAGGACTTACTTATATCCTTTTTTCTGAAAGCCGCTGTAATTTTTTAATGTAAGTAAATGCTTGTAGTATTGTTTGGTGTATTGTGTGAGGTGCAGTTTCTGGTATTTCTGTATTTTATTGCAATCTCGTGTATGTACCTACATAGATAATTATTTTGTTGTGTCACTCTTTGAGAGCTTGAGGTACCTTCTCTATTCTTTGTTTTAAGCCGGTGTTTCATAAGTTTTTTACATTATTTTATTTACTGACCCAATAGATGTTGAACCGCCCGAACTCAATCGCAGCGCCTCTCATCAAGTCCAAATGAAAATTTAAACCACCCCAAAATAGATATTATTCAATTCGGTCAAGCCATTTTTGTTATTTTGAGTTTAAGCGAGACTAATGAACTGATTTTAATTGAAATTGATTTTAATTTATTTTAGTGAAGGAAAAATACGACCGCGGGCAGGATCGAAAAATAAATTAATAAATCTTTGCATGGAAAATGCCTAAAAAATACAAAAAAATAGCAATTGATTTTTATATTGAAGCACGCTGTGCAATATCATAAGATATAATTTTCGTAATTAAAAAAAATAATTTGTAAAAATACAAAACTAAAGAAAGTTTCACGATATTGATTCATAGTTGACTTATGATTAAAACAATTAATATCAAGTTTGATTTTACTGATAAGGGTTATGTAAGGACCTTTGGAGAGCTATGTATCTACGATGTCACTTTATCGTCCTGATATAGACTTACATAGATTATTATACGGCCATTCCTGAACTGTGATTCATTATATAAAATCATGGTAAATTCTGTAAAATAATTTTTATTTTGTGGTTTTACATAAATAATAGGTCGTACATCTTTACATTATAACCCCCGAAGCAAAAACGACGGGGTGTTACAACTTTGACGTGTGTGTCTGTCTGCTGTGGCATCGTAGCTCCCGAACGGATGAACCGATTTTGATATAGTTTTTTTTTGTTTGAAAGGTGAATTAGTTGGGAGTGTTCTTAGCTATGTTTGATGAAAATCCGTGAAGGCAATTGTCGTAGCATGTTTAAATTTTTAATTTTGTAGTTAAGTATCATTTAATTCACTCAGATTATCATAAATACTCAAGTAGCTAATTTAAAAAAAAAACCTCTCACTGCATGTTAAATGCGAATCCTTAAATTCTTCATTTTAACATCGTCCCCGTATTCACTTTTTCCCTCCCTCTGTCTCTCTTTTTGAGTATTCATCCCACAACATGGTGGGGACTGTTGTGATTATCTCTTCCACTTCCCTCAGTACATCATAACATTATTTTCAGAAACTATACACTCTCTTATGTCGCTTTTGGATGACGTACGCACGGCTACACATCAAGCTATACAAATCCAGTTTAAGCTGATCTCGCATTGTATAGAGTTCCCACTAAATACCAGGTCAGCGTAAACTCGTTTTGTATAGCTTGATGTGTAGTAGCCTACTAGTGTAGTACATGTAAATTTATTTCTGCCAGATGTTGTTAAGTGCAGTGATCACGCTGGCGTGCGTGGTGGCGCACGCGCACGGTCACGGGCGAGTGGTGGACCCTCCCAACCGCGCCTCCCTGTGGCGCTTCGGCTATAACGCTCCAGCTAACTACGACGATGACGGCCTCAACTGCGGAGGGTTCTACCATCAGTGGTCTGCTAATGGTGGGAAGTGAGTTAACTAAATCTTTAACTTTTTATTTTACTAGCTTTCCGCCCACGGCTTCGCCCGCGTGTTTTCTCATACAAACTTTCATCCCCTATTTTATCCCGTTGGGGGTAGAATTAATCAAAACCCTTTCTTAGCGGATGCCTACGTCATAACATCTACCTGCATGCCAAATTTCAGCCCGATCCGTCCAGTGGTTTGGGTTGTGCGTTGATAGATCACTATGTCAGTCAGTCAGTCAGTCACGTTTGAGTTATATATATTTAGATAGTAGTAGTGCCTGCCATTTCCATGAATGGGTCCGCACGACCGAGGAAGTACCTACTACCCTCCCACAGAATATCGACGTCCAGTAGCAGTATGCATTTTGTTGCGTTTCGTACGGTGAGTGTGAAGAAAATCTATCAGGCATACAGGTTTCCTCACGATGTTTTCCTTCATCGTTCAAGCGCGTGATATTTAATTATTACGCGTGTGATATTTAATAATACGCAAATGACTTCGAAAAGTCAGAGGTGCGTGCCTTGGATTCTAACTCGAGACCTTTGACTTGGCAGTCCAATGGTCATATAACTAGGCTATCACTGCACTGTTTGATATGCTGTATTTATATTATTTCTATTTCCAGATGCGGCATCTGCGGCGATCCCTATGACAGTTCCAAGCCTCGGGCTCACGAGCTCGGAGGCACCTATGGCCAGGGGTACATCGTCGCCAACTACGCACCCGGTGACGTCATCAGCACCACCGTCTACATCAGCGCCTACCACATGGGCTACTGGGAGTTCAAGATCTGCCCCGATCCCAACAACAACGAGCAGGAATGCTTCGACGAACACGTCGTGGAATTAGAAGCTGGTGGTACTAAATACTACCCTTCAGGCAGTGGGACCTTTGAAGTAAAGTACCGCCTACCTTCCGACCTGGTCTGTGAACACTGTGTCCTGCAGTGGAGGTATACTGCTGGCAACAACTGGGGGGTGTGTGACAACGGAACACAAGGCCTTGGCTGTGGGAACCAGGAGAATTTCCTAACATGTTCCGATATATCTATTGAAGGGGAGGTCTCCTATGGGACGGACCCTCCAGTAGACATTGATATCCCCGTGGATGTCCCCGTCCTCACTTTGAACGGAGGTGAGAATGATCTCTATAAGTAAAATATTTAAGCGGCACTGCTGTAATTGCTGATTTTTGACACATCCATTGGCAATAATTACTGTACTCCATTTACTAGAGAAATATTGACTAATAATATTCCTAATTATCGGACAGCTATGATCCAGCCTGTTAAAAAAAATATTATATCTTATAAATCAATAGAAAAGAAGACAGAATAAATAGTATTTTGAAAAGGACATGCTACAAAGTAATGTTTAGTGATTGTACTGATCTTTTCACAAAACTTTTAATAAATAATCGGAGGGACGATACTCTGACAATTGTTGAAATAACTTCATTTTATTTATTTTTGTAAAAGGTAAATTACATGGGTACATTACCTTGTATTTACCGTGTAATAATCGAAATACCTGAAGATGGCGTTATGTTCGTTTTAACGTCATTTGTGATAAATGATGTGTAGATATTGAAATGTGTGTCTAAAATTAGCACTTACTGGTAGATTTTCTTCTGATCTCTGATGACGGTTGTGACGAAAGCAATATGTGTAACAAAGAATATTGAGGCCATAATAAATTCTAAATCTTTGCGTTATCCTACCGACTAGGTAAAATAAGTCGTTACAAATCAATTTTGTAAATATGTAATAAAAATATACATTATATACTGTTGAGATTACTTTACTTTCAAACGGGTATTTTATCATAACTTTTCATACACACCTACACATACATACATAACTTTTCTCACTTTATTGACACTTTTTTTCACCTTTATGGCTGTGTTTTAAAAGAATTAAGCTACATCAATAAAACAATCGTTTCCTTCATCTATCGGAACGAGATCAAAGGGGAAAATTTGAAATATTTAAGTATTTAAAGGACGTAATACCTGGACGTTATTGTTTTAATGCCCTACTTTTTTTGGGTGAGTTGAAAATCCTCATGGATTGTAGGCGATCCGGCAGGGGATGTCAAAAGCACACTTGCCTCCCTTGCCCTAAAACCATGAGATTCTGGACTGCTACTGAGAATTTCATAGTTAAACCCAATACATTTCGCTTTACCTGGGGAGTAAACCAAAGACCTCTACCGTAGCACTCTCGCCTGCGACCAGACGTCTAAAGAGGCAGTTTAAGAACTAACTACTACACGTAAGAAACATCCAACAACAACTTATACCAATAAATACAGTTAGTAGCAATAAATATTTACAAAGTTTAAGTGACAAACTTACACAGGCCGTAGGTAGCCGCCATCTTCTACTGCGAGCAAGTTTTGATTGCAAAAGAGGTGGCGGAAAGGGAGAGAGAAGTATCTACCTCTCTCCAGCTCTGTATTAGATATATCGGGCGCGTGTATCATTCCTATGTACGGCTAACTTGGGTATTCCGCGACTGACTTAACAATGACCCCAGTAGATAGGCGGCACGATTATCTGCACCAAGAACATAGCGAGTGAGCAAGGCAATCACCCCTTGATGGGATCTGATATTTGTACAGACTACACCCTATCATGGGCGTAATGGGCAAGAGACGAGAAGTATCTACAGTTTTTAGTCAGTACGAGTCAGACATGAAACATGCCACTTCTTTAGACAGCAGACGATACAGATATTTTATATACCTATATGTTACGGGCAATTTGATAAGTCCGGGCACTATTAATAATGGCCGTCTGTATTCATAATGCCCGACTCAATTGGGCAATGTGATTAAAACAGCATGATTAATCATTTTTCCCGGCCATTATGAATAATGCCCACCCTTTCTTGGGCAAAGTAATAAAATAAGTGAACAGTAGTGTTTTTGTTTATTAAATGATATTAATTTGGTTCTGGCACTCGTCGGCCGCTCCCGCGACACGGCTCGCTTCGCTCGCTCGGCTCGTGCGTTGTGTGGTCACAGTTCTAACCTAAGCTAACCGATATCTGTATTTAGAATTTTGCGGCGAACTTAAAATTTTGAAATATGGCGGCTAATCGGCTCCAATTAGTCAAACGTACTTGTAACCAGCTCCATTTGACAAAACTCCTTTTGATTGTTATTTTAGTCAAAAGTATTATTGTCTAAAGCATACGGTTAAAACTACTTTTGACTGATTTTGCTATTTAATAGTACCTACTTACCTTTGACTGGTTAAGAGTTTTACTGCCCGGTCCAAGTGATTAATTCAAGCTATCTGAAACACTGACTTATTACATGGACCACGGGCCGTCGGGAATTATTAATAATGGCCGGTCCTTATTAATGATGCCCAGTTAATCACGTTGCCCGTAACATATATATAAGTTTATACTTTGAATGAGTACTTACACAGTTTAACTCCCCTAATTAGGTAGGTACAATTAATGTCTTTGACCTAGGTCTTCGTGTAACATGCTGAAAGCGGACACTTGCGAGAAGTTGTAAGGAACTATACCATTATCATTAGTGAGCCAAGCTAAAGGCCATGTCACAAGATACGTGCTGAAAGCTGAGTTTAGTTGTAAAGAACTATAGATACCATTATCACAATAAAATCAACCTTAGTTGGTAGACGGAGCAACCCTCTTCAAGTAGTTACGATTACTCTAATACTCTCTCTATACTAATACAATATAGCTGAAAAGTTTGTTTGAACGCCCTAATCTCTATGCAACTAACATTCGGAAATGAAGAAATATTTTTTTATATGATCGCCACATCCATAAAGGCTCATTTTCATTTGTCGTTAGGTCCCACATCCGAGAGATTTTTGTTCACGCATGCCATAGGGACCGCATGCAAAAACCATTTTCATTAGTCGATGGAGCCCGCATACAATATATTCGGGCTCCATCGACTATATTGTATAGGGAGATTTAATTTTAAGCATGCCATAGGGCTCGCATGCGGTAACCATTTTCATTTGTCGATGGGGCGCACATACTGGATTTTTGATTTCCTTCACCTCAAGGATATTCATAAACTAAATCCCCGAACCACGCTTGCTTTACATATACCCATACTGATGGGTTGGTTGTTGAGCCGCGTGAGGCGAATACCCGTATGCTGCATATCGACCGAGATATCGTTGGTGCACTTTCACTAGTCGTTATCCCGTATTCGGGGACTGCCCGCATGCGGTATAACGACTGAGTTAACGACCAGTGAAAATGAGTCTTAATGCTTCGATTATTAACTATCGCAGCGTGATGCACGATAGCGGGTGCACAGTTGGTTGTCTTTATAAATCCATTCCAATAATTTCTAGGTCTCCTGAGGCTGTTAATGATGGTGAATGAGGTACAAGATACTCGACCGTCGTACGATGGCTCAACCCGCAAGAAATACATGAATCGACACAAAAGAAAGAATGCCAGCAAGAAGACGAAAAGGAAACGATATAAGAAGGTAAATGTACTGTAGCGTAGTGTATATAGCAAGAGTCTAATCAATTTCCGATACAGCAAGAGCCGTTAATGCGTTCTGATGCGCCTTCATTTTTCAATCGCTCAACTAAAATTTTTCATTAAGATTCGCTTCAATAATGTCACAAGTCCAAATATACTATCTACTCACTTTTTTAAGATTTAATTTTATGTAATTCAGTTATTATAAAAACTTTCTTATAATTTCAGAAAGCTTAGCTATTTTACTATATAGGTAGGTATATATGTATATCTACTTAAACTTAAAATAATCGTCTATAACGGTAAATTAATCGTCTTTGAAAGTTAAAAATAGGCTACTGTTAGTAATTGTGTTTTTCAAGATAATGCGTTGTTGCAGCAAAGCAGCTAATATTAGTATGGATTAAATAAAATAACTGTTGAATCATAAATTTACTCTGTTTCAGATTTTATATCGCCGATGACGAAGTAAACTATCAAATCTGAAGGTGCTTAATGTTTTAGATGTTTTTAGAGCAAACTGAATGCATGTAGATATTGACAGTAAGATAAATTAATTTTACTTAAATGAGAATATTATATAATATCAAAACCAGTATGAGTTGTCCTCTCACGTAACATAACGCTTTTTATAATCTAAGGTCAGCTTATACTGGTTTTGTATAGCTTGATGTATAGATACCCGTGTGTACCTACCGGTGTGTATCCATTATGAAATGAAATGAAATGAAATGATATTTATTTCTGTAAATAGATCTTTTCAGGACACTTTTACAAGTCGATTTTTACATATTTTTTTTAACTAGATGGCGCCGACCATTATCCTGTCTAACCCTGCGTTTCCAACTGACGACAAGACATGTTACAAACAGCTACATATCGTCCCGATACTTCAATACCGCGTAACTAACACATTGCTGTAATGCCCAATTTTCAATAATTTACAATGTTATTTAAATCTAAGTTAAGACCTTTTAACCAACTGACAGTTACGCGGTATTGAAGTATTGTATCGGCGTTGATATCCCTCTCACTTTTTGTCAGTTAGATGAGTAAGATAGATATTTGCAACATGTTTTGTCGTCAGAGGGAACGCGAGGTTATGAGGACTTCACGAGACATCAGCCTAATAGGAATCTTCTCGCAGGCTAGAAAGATAAAGAAAGAACTGAAAGTTCTTTTAAGAATATATATTATCTTACGGAGGTTTTTCTCCCCACCTTTAATAAATCTGCACATTAAATTGAGAAACGTGTGTGTTTCTAGAGTAAAATTTAATCATGCACTTAGCCACAAGACTCGCTAAGATTATAGATCTGAACAATTATTATTCAAATAAGTATTCTTCTATAATTTTAAGTAAATTATAAAATAGTAGATAAATATATCTTGTATACCTACTAAAATTTCAAAAAATATTCACGTGAAGTCCGTAAAACAGTAAGTAGTACATACTAAGTTTTCTGACAAGTACCTCTTTGCCAACCCACCTAACAAAAACAGACATAAGACCATCCAGGGGCCCTTGGTCATAACGAGAGTTTGAGGCACATGGGCATAATGAGTTAAGGGTTCTTTCAAAAACAAAAAATGATGGAAGTCCATCTAGAGCTTTTCAAGTGTAGGTAATACTTTCACGTTTTATCTATAATTTATATTTAGGAAAAGATACAATACATACTTAGTTCATAGTTGAAAGCTCTCAAAACTTGAATGTGAAAATTCTAAGGAAAAACCATACATGTATAATGGTTTACATAGCTACCAAAGAGAAGGGAAGCTGTGGCTACTGATCTGTGGACCAGTGATCATTGAGTTGTAAGATATTAAAAAATATAAATAAAACAAGATTTTTTATTTAATTCATTGCTTTTATTTACACAATAAATATGTTCAAGTAACTAACTCTTCCTTGGCAATAAAAAACAACAAAGCCGTTTAGCGCAAAAATACATCAAAAAGTTTATATATTGTTATTATGTTTGCTAAAATAATGACCGAAAGCGCCATCTGCTGGCCTTATATGACAAAAAAATGTGAAAAAACTTTCGTGGAAAAAAAAATAGTGGCACTATTTGTGTAACAAGTCTTAGCACTGCATGACCTATAATAAACACTGTCAGCGTTAGCGTTTTTCTAAAATTATTATGAGAATGTTTGCAATATGATATTTACAAACATGCTATGCGATCACGTGATATGTCAACTACGTACATTTTAAAGTTTCCAAGCATAAAATAACGTTAACGCCTAAAGAACGTGTGTTTTTTGACATGTCAAACATTAGTACTTAATTTGAAATGCATGCAGGTTGGATACTTTACAATAGCTTTGTCAAAAATGTTCCATTGCGTTCAGAAATCTGCTTTGAATAAAATGGAACAGTTAAACCGGATCAACATAAAAATATTAACAATATACAATAGGAAACAAAATGTATGATAAAAATAACATAAAAATACTAATAACGGACATAAGGAAACTTATTATTTCTGTATAACCAAAAATAACTTATTATCAATCACGGTTCATTTCATTAAAATTAGTTAAAATCACCAGCTTTGCTTTGCTATACTTTTTGTGCAAAATCTAAAAAGTCGAAGACCGTAATTTTGTAACTTTAGCGTAAACAGACACGAACAATTGAACAAGCAATAATATGCTCAGAAATTTAAATATTTTTCAGAGTCATAAGTTGGTCTACTATAGGTATACCGTAGTATGTTATTGTAATAAATAGTATTTCACCTCATTCAACGATCAGGTAGTTTAATCACAACATATTCTGCTGTTATCAGTTACAAAATCACGATTTCCTAACAATATATCATACAAAGCGATATCGATACAACAACGCACAATAAATCAACAATTTATCGACACAGCCCGAGCCTAACCCTGCTATACGCAATACAAAAACTAAAAACTTATGAAAAGCCGAATAAAATGCACACAGTCATGGCATAGTGGGGACGATGGGCACATATGAAATAACTTGCCAATTTATTATTCTTTTAGATTAAGTTCACACAGAAATTGGCAACAACACGGAAAGCAATATCAGTGCCAAAATTGTCACAGTCAATCATTACTAAAATGCTTAAATAGCTAGATAGAAAGAAATGTAGGTACCGATGTTGTTGCAGCCGCGAGCAGTGTCCACACTTTAAATACCATTATGCCAACCCTAACAATAAGAGTCTTGGTCATAACGCGTTTGGGGCCCTTGAGCAAAACGATAGTTTGGGCCCTTTTTAACTAAAAATGTGATAAGTCCATGTAGCTTTCAAACGTGATACAATTGCACAGATTTTTTTAATACCCCACAAGTCGCGTGTCGTCACTGCCTGCCATGCAAGGAACCGTCGAGTGCTACCATTCTGTGTGAATTGAACCTTAGACAAAAGCATATGAAAAGGTACACTTGCCAACCATCTTTCCCGACTACGCCTAACTTCATAATACACAATATACATCCATAGTATTCAAATTCGATGCCGATAGATATAATTATCGATATGTTATTTCGCTTACCATTGTTTCTTTGAAGACCTGTTTTATTTAAAATAAAATATACATCAACACTAAGCCAAATTTTATTTGACGTTCCCATTACAGCCATTACGAACAACGAATCTTCGTATACAGGGTATCTGAAAAACACATATCACTACATAAAAAATTCTCATTAAAAAAATGTTTATAACATCTAACTGTATTTTATAATGGTTTTATTGGACACCCTGTATATAATATACACCATATCTACCGGCATCGACATAAAATCGACAAGCATAGCTACATTTTAACAATCAATAAATATATCTTTCATCTGTCAACTGAACCACTTTAGAATTATAATATTTAATAATGATTTTAGCGCGGCCATATTTTGACTGCCGCTACAAACAGTCGAATCTGCAAATCATTCTTTACAGCAGAGCAATTTAAAGTTTATTTCCTTCGTCGCGTAACTTTCCTTAAATTTTTTTTATCTGTAAGTTCTTAAAAACTAACCTTTTTTTCTATCTATTTGAAAGAGCTTCATATTCTATTTTTAATTATGTAAAAAATAGTGGAGTTTTTGCAGTTTCGATAGTGTTTGTTGCGGCAGTGGATTAGTCTGTCTTTGCCAACAAAGTAGACACACTATATTTATAAATTCCATTCCTAACATTCAGAGATCTTTTCAATAAACTAGCGCGAGATATTGTAATATATATAATATATAAGACTTTTTCGAGTAGTTATTACCTTTTATCAGAAAACATCATTTTAGAATTCCTATATTTCACTTTAAAATGGTTGCCAACACGTCGCCTATCAAAACCATGTATTCTAATCCAATATAAATATTTTTATTCAGTAAATATTTCTTATTTAATTTAATAGATATTATTAATAACACGAAAATATATATTTGTTGTATGAAACATGACATTTTAATTAGGAAAGATATATTGGTTTTGTATTGCAAAGAATGAAGGATTTTAAGCCTACAAAATGGGTAATTTAATAGAATAATACATTTATTATTTCTTGGCTATACGCGTTATCATCACAAATCGCAGTGTATCTACTTGTCAAGCTTTTAATTTATGTCCAAATACTTTTGTCTCATTCGCTCTCATTTCGTTTAATATATAAAGATAGAGACAACACCAATGCACTCATACCGTACCTATTTATACAGACATTGTTTAACAAACTTTCAAAATGTATCTAATTTGGAACTTTATTTCTTGACAATCATTTAAAACTGAAAAGAAAAAATATTATTTGAACCAGCCAAGACCTGTTTAGCAAATTTTCAACTCTATCCTGAAAACAAAGTTCCCAATTTAGAACATTTTCATATGATCGTTTAATTCCCACATGTAACAATTTTCGAACACTCCCAAACACCATAGGTAAAGTTTTAATTAACTACACTATACTACAGGAAAACATAATTCATGTATTTGTTTTATCAACATTAAATTATTATTATGATACCTTCCAGTACTTACTAGTAGCGGCAACAGCTTATGGGGTTTTTTTTTCTAGCCTATTTCGTCCCACTGCTGGGCAAAATAGGCCCTTGATTATGGGGATAGACATGGAAAAAACTTGTGCTTTCAAAAGTGACAAGGCACAAGCACAGCTTCAATAATTTCGTACAGTCACAAACATAAATGTGTATAAGCTTACAAAAAATCAAAAAGCGTTTTTTTTTCGTATTAAACGATAACAAATTTTAGATAACACCAACATTATTGTATTGGTTCAAAAATACTATGTTCGGAACACCACAAAATTTATATCAACACTTGATTTTTATAAGTGTACACATTTGTGCACGTGACTGTACTGTCAACACGAATAATTTTATAAATGTTTTAAGAACTTTATTATAATATCACTGTTGCCTCTACTGATCATAGCTAAAATAAAAAAAAGGAAGTGATTTTAGGTTCATAGACTACTGCACTATAGCACAAACCTGTCTTAAAAACAAATACACAAATGTTTTATACTAAAACCAACTTTATTCTAAATAAATAGGGTTGATTTTCAACTGTCACAGCGACACTCGAATATATACAACATAAAAATTTACAATATCAATGGTAACGGAATTAAATACAATTGATATGTGAGTAACTAAATGGAGTGAGAGATTTCTTTACAGGTTAAGCAGCATTGGAGGGAAAACGCCTAAAAATGGTTAAAGTGGGGGATAATTGGAAACTATTGGACCAATTTTCTACCGCTCGTAGACAAGATAGTCGCTGGGGCAAATAGGTTCTCGAATACCACGGACCGGAAATAGTAGAAAGCCCTTAAACTAGATGTACGACAGACGACTTGGTATAGGTCGCTGGGAGTCGTTGGATGCAGGCGGCATTTAACCGATTCCTGTAAAAACCTATTGGAGAGACCTTTGTTCAGCTTTGAACCTCTATTTACCCGAGTACGAAAAAGAAAAGGTAAATTAATAGCTTATATGATTGACCAATTTCATGGTGGAAAAATGTTTATCGGAGTATGGGTCTCTTATACCAAACAGAAATGGAATATAGAAGAGTAATGTTTGAAAAAATGTAAAAAAAAACTGTAAAATTGGATCAAAGCCAAGATTTGAATATACATCCCCAAGTTAGATATACAGGACGCTTCAGTTAATAAAGCTGGCATAATTTGGGATAGCAGACATTACTAGTACAAAATGTATAAATTTCTACTAGAACCACTGAATAACTTTTAACCAATTTCTGTCTCTGCATAAATAAAAAACTGATAGTCTACGCAATCCAAAGACAGAAGCATAAATTTTACGCAGGAGTTATTTATATAGCGCCAGTAAGCATTACGCTTCGCACAATAAGCATGACGGTATTTCGGGAAATTCCCACCGAGTAGGGGAAAAACTATGTTCACAAACTTGATAGCCCAACTTAGAGGTCTAAACTAGTAATTTTGAAGCTTAATACCATGAGATAAAATTATGTCAGCTCTATACAAAATTGGTCAAACTATAGTAGTTCCCAAATAGCCCCACTTTACCAAAATGTGGATGAAACCATTTCGATACAAAATGACAATAATTTCACTATAACAGACAACATACTTGCATTACTTATGAACTACTAGACGGATTTAATTGCAACTTGCCATAGTTTCAATCGATTTAAAAAGGCCTTCAATCTTGCGACTTCAAGTCTCTGAAAAGCGAATTGATAATTGTTGAATAAATGTTTATGAATGAAAATTTGACTCACCCTATTACGATTATGAATACTTGATTGATTTTGGTTACAAAAGTCATACAATTTTAATGAGAAAGTAATGTGGGTTATAGCTGTTATCTGACCCACCCTAGACGGTTAAACAGTTTGTTTGAAATAACTTTGCTTGTTTGAAGTTAGTCGTTCCGAACTACCACGCTGGTAAAATCGCTTAAAACAAGTAAATGATATAAAAATTTAAACACATACGACCCCAATTGTCTTTACGACTCTTTCAAATAATATGTATCAATACTAAACCATTTGCGGACAACTTCAGAGAGGCTTACTTATTTCGAACAAACTGTACTTTAATCATTTAAATATTAACTTTATGTCAATGACAATATAATTCATAATACTTTATGAGATAGAATCATTATGGCTATTAGTAAGTTCCTTATCAATCAGTCCACTCCACTTAGTAACTCAGCATCGCCCCTCTTATAAACTAGTATCAGCCTAGACACAGCCATAAGCCTAGTGCCCTAGGCAGATCTCATCTAAATACAATAAATTGCTTTAAAATTGTCTAGCGATCTTAGAGTCATTAGATTTTAGATCTTAATATCATACCATAGAGATGAAAACCTAATCTGTATTTTGAAGTACATCAGGTACGAAATATTATGCTCCTGCGCAAGTTAGTTTATTTGATTTAAGGTTGAATTCCAAAATTGATTTTTATTTGAAATACGTTTTTGGTCTGTTCTTTGGGTTAATTCTTGCTAACACGGTCAACAGATCGATCTATCCGTGAGGTCAAGCAACGTTTGCCGCAGCTTTGACGTGGATGGGCGATTATTGTAAGGGTCCTTGAGTCTCTGAGATTATGTTACGCCGTTTGTGTACTATGTCTTCGAAATAAATAATTCATTGAGCGAGCGAAGGAAGATATAAATCTTCAGTTCTATACATCGGGATAGGATAAATAAACTATAAAAACTTGCAAATAACAGAACCTTGAAAAAATCTACCCCATCCACAGAAACCCTTAACCCATTTTTAGGTAGCAACATCGACCAACTTTTGATTTAATTGATCTATCTACATGAACCTTCAATATATTATTTAGCGATTTCAATCTAAATATCACATTTTTCTCGGGTCGTAGTGACCCGATCCTCAAATAAAGCGGGGTCCAAAGGCAGTTGTCCAACTTTTAAATACCTATGGACCTAGCGTCGTACATTCTTCATGTCGTACGGGCCATAAAACACAAGGATACTCTCCAGTGAATAAACTGTTGAAATTCATATTAACATTGCAAACAGGAATTTCCTAGTATGTAGTTTTGAATTTTCGTTAGTACCTTTCCCACCAAAGTATCAATATTTGGTAAATACTAGTAACTTTAGTCTCATGCGTAAATCATTAAAAAACATAAATTAAGACGTATTTGTGTTAGAAGATCAATTTTCGCGTCATAAACTTAACAATAAGGTTGCCCATGTAATAGCATACATATTTTGAGTGATTACTTCTGGCAGAGTCGCAATATTCAAGATTTGTAATAAGTGTTACGGGGTTTGTTTTTTTTTATGAATTTTAAAGTGTAAAGTAATCTGTATGGGTAGCGGTACTATATTTCGGATCGAAATAACTCTGCTTGTCTGAAGTTAGCCATTCCGAACTACCGCGCTCGGAAAATCGCTTAATTAAATGTGAAACATACAAGACCCCAATTATCTTTACACCAACTATTTCTATTAAATTTACCATTGCTAAACCACTTGCGGATAACTTCAGACAAGCTTAGTTATTTCGAACAAACTGTACACACGGCTTCAGGTCAACCTATACAAAACCAGTTTAGACTGACCTCCCATTGTAAAAGTTTTCCGCACAATTCAAGGCCAGCTTATACTGGTTTTGTATAGCTTGATGTGTAGCCGTGCGCACATACAAATCAATACCCTCCGGCTTCTTTGATCAATGTAATAATAAATACAACTGTGTGGATTTATAGGCTGCACTATTGTCATATTGCCATTGCAAATAAGCATATTTTGCCCTAGCTTTTCCCCTACAAAAATCGATCGTATCTGCGACACTAACACATATAAATACTTAGGATAGAATTATGCTGATTAAATAACCTTTTAACTGCCCAAGTCGGATTTAGGAGACAAAATATTTTCGTGTTAACTGTGCAGAGTTACATTTCTGTCTTTGACATCGTTTGTAAATTGTAATTTTAAAACTATATCGATCCCGGTAAAAAATTTTAGAAGACAAAGTATATCAATCCCGGAATTAAGGCTCAAGGTTAAAAAAAAATAAGAAAAAAATCAATTTGAATTGAATATTTTCTTGGTTTTTCGCAAATTTTTCGGTTATAACACATTCTAGGTACATGGCAGTTGAAATTGCGATATCAACAATAACATACACTTAAGTAGCGGTCATAGCGTCTGGTGTACTTAACCAGAAGACGCAGGTTCGAATCCTGCCCGCGGTCGTATTTTTCCTTCACAAAAATATACTTAGGCATATCCATGTTAACATTTCTTAAGAAATTTTACGTCATTTGGTACTTAAAATTCCTGCTGATAAGACTTGGACGATTAAAAGCTTAAGTTTATATATTCAGACACAATTCAAATTTGTATGTAGAATCTGAAAGATCGCTAGACTTGTATACCAACTAGTCGAGTTCTATCCGCATGGAGGGCGCGAGAGTGCCGCACTGTATCTTGGCCTCCTTGAGCTTGCTGAGCGACAGCCGCAGGTCCTCCATTGTGATGGGCCGGACCGCGTCCACGTATTCTTCGTCGGAGTCAGACCCCGATTTCTGAGTTGCTTTGCTCTGGAAAAAAAAATAAAGTACTGGTTTCTAAAACTTACGCGAATATTAGACATTGAAATAAAACTACTTTTTACGGATTTTATCGCGTAAAGGAAGGATATGTGAAAGAAAAGGAATGTGCTGTAAAGGATCCGAAACGTAGGAAATAATTAAAAAATAATATACCACGCCTGTATTCCCCGAAGGGTTAGGCGGAGGTGTACTAATGTAACCCACATTTCGCCGGTATGTTTCGGTCCCATGTAATAGGGGGCGAGCCTATTGCAATTTTTATAAAATAAAAAAATATATCAATATAACGCGATATAATCCGTAAGAAGTAGTTTTATTTCAATAATAAAGTATTTTGTGTAGCAGTGAACTCTAAAACTCAATGAGTCGAGACCATAATAGTAATTTTTATTAATGTTGGGCTCCTAAGTTTGTGAAGCTAGGCGTTTTGGGGATCGTCTATAATGTAAAAATGACATTCAAAAACGACTATTAGCTATTTATAAATGTCCAGTCAAAATCAGTCTAGCCATTTCAAAGATTAGCCAGAACAAACAAACAGACAAAGATGGACAGATAGACAAAAAATATCAAAATTGATTTTTTATTTATAGATAGGTGCCAGCAGTTAGTAAAAAGCTGTTATTCGTCATGACACTTAAATTTAATTTATTATATAAAATGGGTAAATAACGGTTATATCTTCTTAAGGTTCATACAATGAGTCTCAGAAAGGCAAATCAAGATACTTTATACAATTTTTTAATTTCCTTAAATATAAAATAAAAAACCATTACGCTTTACTAAGTTGAAAGTACAGATTACAAACTTGTGTGGTTTACAGCATACGCAAGCTCATTTTGAGTTTCACAGTCACTTATAATCTATACTAATATTATAAAGCTGAAGAGTTTGTTTGTTTACTTGAACGCGCTAATCTCAGGAATTACTGGTCCGATTTGAAAAATTTTTTCAGTGTTAGATAGCCCATTTATCGAACAAGGCTATAGGCTATATATCATCACGCTAAGGCCATTAGGAGCGCAGCGTAAATAAAAATGTTACAAAAACGGGAAAAAAAATATTCCTTTTAAATGCAGAAAAGCCGAGAAACCACGCGGGCGAAGCCGTGGGCGGAAAGCTAGTAATATTTATAAAGCTCAAGCAAAGGAATCAGGATACACTGGCCCGATTTGAAAAATTCTTTCAGTGTTAGATAGCTGCATCTTCACTGAGTGAAATAGGCTATATAAAATTTTCAGGCGGGCGGAAAGCTAGTCTACAATAAAATTGTTGATGTACGGTACCTCATTGAATTCTTTAGCCATTTCATCCCTGGCGAGGTCCCTCACGCGGTACACGGCCGCCTGCCGGCACAGCTCGTGCAGGTCTGACCCGGAGAAACCTTCCGTGGAGCCCGCTAGACGCTTGAAGTCAATCTGTTAACAAGCATATACATTATACACGTCATTTTGAACATAACATCACGCCTGTATTCCCCGAAGGGTTAGGCAGAGGCGTAGTAAATGTTCACCCACATTTCGCGAATCCAGACTCCGAACTGTTACTGAGAATTTCATAGAAAAATCCAATAACACTTTGCTCGACCTGGGAATCGAACCCAGGTCCTCTGGCGTAGCAGTCTCGCTTTGGACCACTAGACTAATAAGGCAATCCAGTGTATTTTATTACAATGTTCTTGACTTGAAAAGGAAGCTTCATAAAGACCTTTAAAATGTACCATCGCCAGCAAATCAGGTTATACAAAATTGTCAAATTTCTTCAATTGATTTTAAACCTTAAAATGACATTTTGTGGTAACTTGATGTTCAGTTTGTTCGAAATAAGTAAGCCGATTGGAAGTTAGCCGTTCCGAGCTACCGCGATGATAAAATCGTTTAATTAAGTGATTTAATACATAAATATCGAAATTAGTAAACAAAATAATTAGAAATGTGAAACATATACGACTCTAATTATCTTTAGACAGACTCTTTCTATTAAAATTTACCACTTCTAAACCACTTGCAGACAACTTCCGATCGGCTTACTTATTTCGAACAAACTGTACTGGCGAATGTATGACTTACGTCAGGAGCGACCGGCTCGGAGCGTAGTATGAGCTGCAGGATCCTCTCGCGCTGCGCCTCGCTGGGCATGGGCACGTGGAACGTGGCCGGCATCCGGCGCTGGATGGCCTTGTCCAGGTCTTGGGGACGATTCGTGGCGCCTAACAAACACAGCAATAAAGTTATTTTACTGAAAGTGTCATATTTTTCTTTCATCTAAAATAACTTTATAATCTTTAATAATAATAAATTGTTTATTTTTCTCCACAATATTACTCTTAATTGCTAGCTTTATTTCTATAGTTACATATAGATGGGACATTATATTGTGGGAGACTGGTGCCTAAACTAGGCTCAAGGCCTGTATTTCAGGTCACCAGGACTCCTCGATTTAAATTTAACAAATTATGTTATGTACTCATATAAACGGTTTGCAATTAGGAAATGTTAACTTAATCTTTGCATGGAAAATGCATAAAAAATACAAAAAGATAAACACAGTAATGCAATAGTATAGTATAGTGTCTCGCTGGCATGTCTACATGCATCATAAACGGGTCGACACGACTACGGAAGTACTACCCCTCCCACAGAATATCGATGTCAAATAGCAGTATGGATGCCCAGCCGTATCGTATAATCCGCCGTATTACATAACGGCTAGCCGTTTTGTAAAGCGGCGGTTCAACGATTAGCCGGATTGAATGCGGCTGAATGAAAAACAGTATTATACTGTTTTTCACTACATTATACTTTTTACTGTTGAACAAAAATAAAATATTCAAAATACTGTTTTCAACATCAAAATGCTTAATACTAAGTGTTAGATTCAGATGCTCACATATTTTTTTTATTGAGTCAGAGCCCGCTCTTGTGGTGATGCATAGGTATAATAAAGTTAAAAAAATATATATGTAAATTAATAAGTTTTATATTAATAAGTTTAATATTGTTCTCAGACCTAAATATACTTGTTTCTTCTAAAAAAAGTTGGCAACCATTATTACAGGCGTGATTTTTTTTTTTATTCACATACAACTATTATCACAGGTCTTAACCTAATACAATAGCGTAGTCACAGTACTTATAATCTATCTAATATCTAACAGCATGCATACTTTACTTTCATATTAATACCTATCATACAGACAGTGCTATTATTTATGATTAACTAAGAGATATTGTACAGTACGCGGTTCGTGTAAATTCACTCCGTGTGCAGCTAAATAAGTCAACCTGTTGTGATATCACGTTGAGCGCCCGCAATGCGAGCGTGAGGGGCGCCTGGGGCCGTATTACCACGTATTAATGCCATCATTTTTAGGTTGTGAGAGAGGGATGCCGCTCTACAGGTTAAATAGTGGCGTCCCTCTTTCACAACCTAAAAATGATGGCATTAACACGTGGTAATACGGCCTCTGATGGTATGTTGACTTACCCATGATGATAACAGTGCAGGTAGGCTCGGTGATGAGGCCGTCCCACAGCGACATGAACTGTGTCTTCATCATGGCGGTCGCCTCGTGGTCGTGTTGAGTGCGCGTGCGCAAGAATGACTCGATCTCATCTGAAAACACATTCAATGTTGTACGGTGGCCAGCACATCAAGTTACCACAAAATGTGAAATTTTCTCAGTTGATTTTGTACTTTATCTTCAACAAGTTAAGGTTTAAAATCATTTGGAGAAATTTTACAGTTTTGCATACCTTGACCTGCTGGCGACTGTACACGCTGGGGAAGAATCTCTTCTCTAAATAGTTAGGTAAGAGTGAAGACTACACTAATAGGCTAGCTGATTAATTTTGTTTACGTTAAACATAAATAGAGCTGAACAAATTAAAATTAATATTAGTTATATGTAATCATTTTATTATAGAGAGAGAGGGCAGCGCAATGTTGCACGTTATGACGTCACACTGCTCGTTCGCCATACAAAACGGCGGGGTGTTATAAGTTTGACGTGTCTGTGTGTGTGTGTCTGTCTGTGGCATGGTAGCTCTCGAACAGATGGACCGATTTGGATTTTGTTTTTTTTTGTTTGAAAGGTGAATTAGTCGGGAGTGTTCTTAGCTATGTTTGATGAAAATCGGTCGAGATATAAAGCAATTGTCGGGGGTTTTTTTATTTTTTTATTTACATACATACACTCACGCCTTTTTCCCATAGGGGTAGGCAGAAACTACAGTAAATTCACTCAGTGTGTAGGTAAATAAGTCAACCTGTTGTGATATCGCGTTGAGCGCCCGCAAAGCAAACTATTTTTTTATTTAGTAGTTATTGTTTCTTTTGTTTTATCAAATGCTGTCAACTACCCTATTACTTCACTAACCAAATGTAAGGTTTAATAGAAAAAAAATATAGGTACCTATAAATACGATGCAAGGCTGCAACTTGACAGCAAGGCTGAACACTGCAGCGGCCAACTTCTGTGTCTCGCCGTACCACTTGTCTGTTAGCAGGGATACGTCCAGGTTGATGAAGCTCATGTTGGCTTCCTTTGCCGTCGCTTTAGCTATCAGAGTTTTGCCGCAACCTTAAAAACAGAAGTGATTCAGGTAATTGAACGAAAAACATAACAGCACAAATATTTGTTGATGTTGCATACCATCAAGCCTAGGGATGTTAAGCAATAATCTATTATTTAAAAAAATAAAAATAATATGTTTTTTTACTGTAAAGTCACATCCCTAATCACGCCCCTACTCCCCGTAGGGTTCGGCAGAGGTGTATCAATATACACCCACGTTTCACTGGTATGTTTAGGCCCCATGTAATAGGGGGCGAGCCTATTGCCGTTAACCGGGTACAAATCCAGACTCCGAGCTGCTACTCAGAATTTCATAGAAAACCCCAATAACACTGCGAGACCTGGGGATCGAACCCAGGACCTCAAGCGTAGCAGTCTCGCTTAGGACCACTAGACTAATGAGGCAGTTTCTAGTTATAAAAAAAAACATAAATATGTGCGTTTTTTATCCAAATACCTATCATTACATTCATCAATATCAGGCCGTATTTGTCCACTGTTGGACGTAGGCCTCTTTAATAAGTGAACGCCACAGAGCCCGATCTTCAGCTACGACCTACAACGTGGCGACCGAACCGCCGGGCATGTGTGCATCATCAATACATAGTATAAAACAAAGTCGTTTCCCGCTGGCTGTCTGTCCCTATGTATGCTTAGATCTTTAAAACTACGCAACGGATTTTGATGCGGTTTATTTGAATAGATAGAGTGATTCAAGAGGATGGTTTATATGTAAAATAAATACATATTATAGTACACAAAAGTAGAGAAAACACGCGGGCGAAGCCGTGGGCGGAAAGCTAGTACAAGATAATTTAGCTAGAGCTACGTACCAGGCGGTCCATGCAACAGTACGCCTTTGGGCGGCTGTGTCAGCCTGCTATCGGCGAACAGCTCGCGCTTCTGAATAGGCAGGATAACCGTCTCCCGCAGTTCCTGGATTAGGTGGTCTAGGCCCGCTATATCCTTCCAGTTCACCTAAATGGAGATACAGGATTATTTTAGAGAACCTAATAACACACAAAGTGAGAGTATACTATTAAACCTGCCATTAATCATCACATAAGCATAAGCCTTCTTCCTTTTACGCAATTTATCCTTTTACCCCTGTTGTGTGCCATCATGGTGACTTTTTACTGAACGTTTTTAATTAGCAAAGCCAGATAATATCACATCACAATCGCTGCTGAACACATGTGTCCACACATTTATCTACATCATTGGTAGGTTCTCAATGGTTAGGCAGAAGTACAAAAATAATGTACCCACAGTTTGTGGGTATGTTTAGGTCCTATGTAGTGGCCAAGCCTATTTCCGAGTCGTAACCAAATAAATACACATAAATATCCAAACTCCAAGCTGCTACTACTGAGAATTCCGTAGGAAATTCCCAATAATACTTTGCTCAACCTGAAAATTGAACCCAGAACTACGAGCATAGCAGTCGCCATTAGTACCACTAGACAAATAAGACAGTTTGTGTTTGAAACATTGATCATATCAAGCTATAATTAATTGATCTCTTCAAGATTAAAATTTTGATTCACAATGCAATCTTAAGTCATAACATCCCATCAAATATTTAAACAATGAGCCATTCTCAAGCAATAAAATTCATTCACAATGATCTTTGGAATGTGTTTTGCTTTTATAGATAAATGTCTAAATATGAAATGAAACATTTTTAAATACCAAACAATGATTTTGTAATAAATTTAGCATGGCCAAGATCTAAAGTAGGACTTGGAATTTCAAATAACCAGATGCATTACTAAAACAAGAGCATTCTAGGGGGAGCAGTGGTTGCCCAGTGGTAGCAGTCGTGACTTACGAATTGTAGGTCGTAGGTTCGAACCCGGACAGTCGCTTTCATCATCATCATCATATCAGCCAAATGAAGTCCACTGCTGAACGAAGGCCTCCCCCATAGACTTCCACAGTCAGTCGCTTTACTTGTTGTTAATTATTTCATCACCACTTTTCCCAAATGGTGAAATTTTAAAATCTACTAACCCACACTGGTGGATTATGGCCCACTTCCTCATCTAGAGGACTGTGTTATAGGCTGATTATGAGGAGGAACTAGAAGGAATTGTTTCAGAAGTTGGTTGATAACAATATGGAGAATATACTTACACTTATTTCATCAGGCACTACCAGCTGTGAGGCGATGATCATCTCATGGTCGGTGAGCTTGTCTAGCGCGATGGAATGCTTGCTGCCCAGCCCGGCTCTGCAAGACATCCTTAACACATGCATGGTCTATACAGTGGCCACTTTTGTTATCATATATGTAGACAGCATGTACATGCAACTACTTAGCTCAATTTATTTACAGGTTAAATGCAGATGTGCATTAATAAATCTTCTTTCAATGGAATAATAAAAAATGAGTTTAAGTTAGTAAGTAAGTTTCATTGAAAGGTGATTAAAGACAATTATAATATAATTTTTGGTGGAATGACTAGGATGCCTTAGAAGAAAGGAAAAAATGGACACACATGGAAAGAAGGAATGTACATACACTATTTTTCAAACAGTTCAGGTTGATAGTCATTTTAGGTGCAGATGTATGACAAAATGTAATATATGGTGATAAAGAAACAGTTGTATGCAATGATGTAAGTTGTGTATATATCAAGCCAAGAGTTTGTGTACCATAACCAAGTGACCTTTGCCCATATTATTTGTGTCAAAGATTAGCAAAGTCATAAATTGTCCATATTAATAAAGGGATATTTTGTTTTGTAGAAGAATCTTAGTTAATCATAGTTAAGCTCATTTTTAAGCTTAGATAACACATCATCATCATTTAACCTGCAAGGTTAAAGCCACATTTTATTTTTTAAAACAGCCACATGTAGAGAGCAAACATGATGTTATTAGAAAACTCATATCTTGAGTTTTCTATCCATATGGGTGTAATGGCATAATTTAACTGATTATGCAGCCAAATCACAAATTAATTATTATAGTGTTATAAATGGTCATTCATCCACAGAAGCAGTATATACTTTACTAAAACTATTAACTATCTTTCATTACTAACTAGATAGATACAATATTCTTCATTGTACATCAAAATCTAAATGGTATTCTTTCAATGATATATAAACTTGTTTTTATAATAGCCAAAATTGGATATTAGGATATCCTAAGGCGACACTGAGCAATAATGAATTGAATAATATGATTATTAAATATCTGTTGAGTTAGATTGACAGTATCAGCTAAGAAAAAAAAACAATCATGAGATGAAAAATGTAGGTTAGCCGTCACCCGAAGTTTGGAAAAAAATACATTTACACATTAATAAGCTAAGAGATACTACAATAAGCATTCCTAGCAGATTCTAATAGCAAAAATTCGACAAATATTCTGTAATGACGTAAAAAAATCGATCGATACTTACTTGCGTAACTGTTCACGAGCTCGTTCCTCCGCCTTCTTCCGACTCTTGGAAGTCGGATCAATCTGGTTCACGAGCCATTTTATAGAGAAATAGGTAACCGCGGATACAAAAGCAACGCGTATAGCCATTTGGAACACATCGTTCCGCGTAAAGGCTGACCCTTCCACCATCATGCCGTAAGGGAAATGAGTAACTTAGCACAAATTAACTTTGGAGTTGATGTTGAAACCCGTGTGCACTTCGATTTATTGTTAATTTTAGAATTCTTTCACAAATAAGTAACTGCCGTCATGCTTTTATGATTTTGTGAAATATTCCCGTCATAGACAATATTTTGTAGAGTAATGTTGTTTCATTTCCACAAAATGACTATGTTTTTTTTTACTTTTTAGAAAATTATTAAAATATGTCCTCTGGTTTCGAACTCAAATTTTATTATTATTGCTTTTAAATTTGATATCAGTATTTTATCTCCATTATTCATAGTCATACATGAATAGCAATTGAAATTATTTGGAGATAATAACACTTCAGCAGAAAGAAATTCTTCGTAAAATGAAACGGAGAAAGACTACTGTTTTTTTATAATTGCATCGTCCTAAAATCTTAGACAAAAATAATTTTCAAAATCGATTCGCAATTACAATGATTACTAGATTACTAAGGCTTTTCCACATTATTGTCTTCTGATTTTTTTAAACTAAAATTTGCTATAAAAATCCCTGATATACACTTTAGAGATACATTAACTTGATTTATTCGATCCCCAGGTCGAGCAAAATGTTATTGAGTTTCTATGAAATTCTCAGTAGCAGCTCGGAGTCTGGATTTGTGCCCGGTGAATGGCAATAGGCTCGCCCCCTATTACATGGGACCCAAACATACCGGCGAACTGTGGGTGTACATTAAGTGCACCTCTGCCTAACCTAACCCTTCGGGGAATACAGGCGTGATGGTGTGTTATGTAACTTGATTCAAAAAATGTTTAAATGAGCACCCTCACGCCTTTTCCCACAAAGGTTAGCAGTTTGGTAAGGCAGACAGATTCTTCTGACCTACCTACACTATTTATTTGAAATGTTTGACATGTGACATGTGAAAGTGAAATTGAAAATGACATTTAATTTGACATTATAACCTCAAAAAACTTGTTATATTATTTTAATTTACAGTATTTTTAAATGAAATTTGTATAAATATACTAAAATAAAAGATGAAAAAAGCTAAGCCTGGTGCGCGTCCCAAGTTTGAAAATACACGGAAATTGCTACGCAAACAAAAACGACAGGAAAAGAAAGTACATCGTCAGGAACATTACTTAAAGAAGGAAAGAAAGAATGTTGATAAGCAGCAGCCGGTATATACAGCAGGCAGGTTCGTCAAGAGACCCGCTGAATCACCAGAACCAAACGTCGAAATAAAGGTATAGGTTTTGTCTAGTAAATTATTTTTATAAGTAGGTAAGAAATGTGTTGACCATGTGTTTTATGCATAGTATTCCATTTAATTATTATTAGACCACGCATTGGTTGAAGCTTAGGAAGCATATGTGGACCCACAAACTTAATATGCACCATTTAATAAACATTAATGTTAACATGATATCATGTAAACAATATTACAGAAAAAGAAACCAAAACTGGAAACACCACTAGATATCCTCAACAAAGAAAGACAGAAAGAGAAGAATGTAGCAGAAAGACTTAAAAACCAGATTGAGGAACAGAGAAAGAAGTTGTTACTCCAAGCTAACGAAGATGAAGACAAGATTATCAAAAAACTGGAAAAGCAGCTTGGCTTGAACAAAACTAAAAATAAGAATAATTTCTTTGCTGATGATGGACTTGACTGTATCCTTTTTGAACTGTTTAATCAGGATCCGAGGTATGTGCAGTTCCTATGTATTTTCCATTATAAAGCCATTAGCACAATTAAAATATTATGAGTGGAACATTTGTGGCTGTAATTCTATAATAGTAACTTTGAAAGTTTTTCTCAATTTTAGTTATGTTGGATAAGGTTAAACCATCTTTTTAGGTATTGACATGGTAGTAATGAATTACCATAAAAAAAATACATAATTAATCCTCCAGTAGAAAAAAATATAAACACCAATATACCTACTACAGTAGAAATTTATGTAAACTACTACTACAAGTATATACATAATAACTGAAAAATAAATTGAAATAGATTTGGCATCAATGAAAAAATTCTATTCAAATATTGTTGGCCAAACAAAAATCGAAAGAAAATTAAATAATATACACCTTAGCTTAAAAACAGATCTTCTAGAAATATGTGATAAATCAACAACAGAGCAGATAGTGGCAGCTGAAAAGCATCTAGCTGAAGTTGAAGGAGATTCTGACTTTGAACAAGATCTTGCAACAGTTACTGGCAAGAAAATCAATGACAAAAAGGAGAAAGATGAGACTAGCAATAAAAGAAGGAAATCAACCAGAAATAGTGGTGAGGAGAGTGGTGATGATGATGATGAAATTAATGAAGCAAGCGATGAAGAATCACAAATATCCCCATCAGCAACTTCAGGTGATGAAGGTGGTGATGTGAGTGAAGATAGCTATATGAGTGATGGAGATGAAAGCGGTGATGACAGTGGTGATGAAAGTGATGACGAACTCACAGATGGTGCACGAACAAGTAGGTAAATTATTATATTATTTACAAGATAAACACAATCTATATTCATATTCATATATTTATTGCATTCCATAATGCAAACATACAGGTGGTTATTACAGCAGATAGACACAATTATGGACCCTGTCGGGCAGGGCAAATATTTTTTTTTAAGAAGGAGAGAGGAGTGTTGTAGTGCAGTGATAGCCTTGTGATATGACCATTGGACTGCCAAGTCAAAGGTCTCGAGTTCGAATCCAGGGCATGCACCTCTGTCTTTTCAAAGTCATGTGCGTATTAATAATTAATTATCACGCGCTTAAATGGTGAAGGAAAACATCGTGAGGAAACCTGCATGCCTGAGCGATTTTCTTGACGGCATGTGAAGTCTGCCAACCCGCAGTAGGCTAGCGTGGTGGACTATAGCCTAATCCCTCTCGTTCTGAGAGGAGACCCGTGCCCAGCAGTGGGACAATGTAATGGGTTGATGATGAGGAGAGAGGAGAGGAGTACTTTCACATCTATATTATTACACTAGCTGTTGCCTGCAGTATCAACTGCAGGCAACAGCTAGTAAGTAAATACTTTCAGGATGTGAGTTGATACTCACATCCTGAAAGTATTTACTTACTATAACTCTGTGTCTAGGCGGCGTATCAATATGAAACATGCACCAGATCTATGAGACCTTCGGCAATACAACTGCGAAACCCTCATCTAATTTCATGCAGTTGTTTTTGCGTGATGCGTGTAAAAATATACAGACAAACAAACAAGTACATTTTTTTTACGTTGTTGTTTTGTCTTCCGCTGCTCTAATAAAAACCCCTTATAAGGTATTCTTCAATATTTATAATGTATAGAGGCGTCCTCTTACAATTTTATCACATTGTATGGATTAAAATAAAATAGGTAGATATACAAAGTGCTGACTTCATATAAACTATCTTTTTAAGATTCAATCTTATTAAAAATTTATTTGTTATGCCTATGGGCTTTACCCTTAGGAATGGGGCAAAGGGTTGTAGTGAAAAGAATGTCGTGCTAGTGTCGTGCTGGGATGTCTACATACCAGCATTAAAGGGTTGGCTCAACCCGGAAAGTACTACCATCCCACAGAATATCGAAGTCAGTTTGCAGTTATCCCATAAAAAAAGTTAAATAGCTCATAAGTTTTCTCAAAAATTGAGCTATCAAATGTGAAAAGATTTTTTAAAATTCCGAGTGGTATTTCTAGACATAAGCATGTCCAAACAATCAACCTCTTCAGTTTTAATTTAATAGTATGGACTGAAGACAAAATTTTTTTCCTGATGTAAATTAATTAACCTAAAAAAAATATTCTTGCAGACAAACACACAAAATCTGAAATAGCTATAGCAAAATCAAATAACAGTAATGTAGACAAAAAACTAGAATTAAAATCTGAAAAAGAGAAAATTATATCTGAAGATGACTTGAGCAGAGTTTTTAGTGATGATGAAGTATCACATCTGTCTGATGATGATGATGATGAAGCATTTGATGAAGGTGATGAAACTGCTGTTGTAGAGAAGAAAGAAAAACCTGATGTTTGGGAAGATATTTATGGAAGAAAGAGGGACAAGGAGGGAAATATTATTAAGGTTGGTGAAATGTTTTGAGCATATAGCATAATGAAATGAAATGAAATGAAATGATGAAATGAAATGAAATGATGAAATGAAATGAAATGATGAAATGAAATGAAATGATATTTATTTCTGTAAATAGATCTTTTAAGACACTTTTACAAGTCGTTTTTTTACATATTTTTTTTAACTAGATGGCGTCGACGTTTCCTATCTGACGACCTCTGAGAAGAAACGTCGAAACAAACTCAGAGAATCATGGTCTCTTTTAAAGTCCAGACAATAGTTATATTATATGCGAGTTCAATGTAGGGCAAAATCTGAACAGGCCTTTTGAAGAAAGAACCATACCAGCTTTGAGTTGACCTGTCCTAACTGACGGAACGCATACATCAGTCATCGTGTAGCTCAACCATTTTTTAGGGAGCCCAACGACCCGACGCACAACGCGATACCAGATCAGCAAGACATTTGCGTAGGTCATGGGAAATACTCAAAACTTTCAGAAATCTTTAATATAAATAAATGTTATACGAGTTAAAACCGACATAGTACTCACATTTACATTTTGTATGGTACAGTGTACATTAATAGTAATACTATGCATGATAATACTAATCAGCTTATAATGACAGCGGCCTGTGTCCCACTGCTGGGACACAGGTCTAGGTGAGCGGGTCTGGGGCGTAATCCACCATGCTGGCTCAGTACCGGTTGCTAGATGTCATATGTCTTCGTTGTTCTAGGACATACTGGTTCCTCACGATGTTTTCCTTCGCCTTTTGGGAGCAGTGGTGATGAAATTATTTACACGAAGTTCTAGAGCAAGAAGCGCTTGTTAGGTTAGGTAGGAACGAACGCTAGGTTCGAACCAATGACCTAGAATTCGTAAGTCGTAGCCGTTACCACTGGGCCACCACTGCTAAATTTTTTACAATTTATAAAGAATACAGAATACATACTGGCATATACTCCTGGGCTTTTTGGGGCAGGCCTACGTTCAGCAGTGGACGACAATAACATACACTACAATACAATACAATAACAACATGACAATATGATGATAATGATGATGCACTCCTGGGTTAGGTTAGGGGCCGTCCATTCATCACGTGATGTTTTTTTGGCATTTTTAACCCCCCCTCCCCCTTGGTGATACATGGTGAGGTTTAAGACTGCCCCCACCCCCTATATCACGTGTATTTTTTACCTACAAAGAATCTTAATTTTATTTTAAATTTGCGGCGCGTTTGCCGAAAAAATAAATACACGTGATATATGACTACACCCCCCCTCCCCCTTGTGATATTTCGTGATTTTTCATGGATCCCTCCCCCCCCCCCTTTCGAGCCTCACGTGATTAATGTACAGCCCCTTATGGTTATAGATTCTGCCAAAATTTTAAATATACTAACAGCTACGATACCGAATTTCAAGCAAAAGTTTTGATGCCTAGTTGTGAATATATTATAATTGATATCATAATACCTTCTGCCAGGACATACAATTTACGAGAAACCAAAAAAAAATGCACCCGCGAAAATGGGATCCGCCTTAAATATCATAATTTTCTTTTACAGGAAGAAAAGGGTGTTTACATTCCACCACATCTCCGAAATAAAGATTCAAGTACAGACAAACAGCTTCAGCAACTGAAACGTCAAATTAAAAGTAAGTAATTAATTGCGGATGTTCTTAAAAAAGGCCAGGTTCCGAGCACCCTAAACCGACCGTCATGCATGAAGAGATTAATGAATGTAGATGAAGCGAAAGTAGTGCCCCAGGATCGTAGCAAGTGGAAATCTATAGTCTCTGCCTACCCCCATGGTAGACAGGCGTGACAATATGTATGTATGTAATTATTTTAAAGACCTTATACCAGAGAAAGTCGCGTCAAAAGCCGTTTCAGAGATTAGTCGGAACAAATAGACAAACAGTCAATTTTTTTTTATTAGGACCTATATTTATCTTCATAAGCATTTCGTTAAAAGCTGTTATTTTGACATTACAAACAGACACTCCAGTCTTATTTATCACCCCTTTATTCCGTTAAAATTTAGGCAGAGGTGTGTTGATGTATTTTTACCACCCACAATTTGCTGGTAAATTTAGGTCCCAAGCAATAGGAGCCTAATGTAAGGAACAGCACAAACTACAAGCTCCTCCTTAAAATCTCATAGATAAACCTAAGAATCGAATCCTGATACTCTAACTTAGCATTCGCACTTACGACCACTAGACTAATGAGGTTCTAGCCTAATAATAAAATCAAATCAAATATTTTTATTTCGAATATGCTTTTACAAGCGTTTATGAAACATTATTGACTCTTGATCAATTACCAGCGGATGTATTTCCGATCCGGTACGACATGGCAACCTTCAAGAAGCGAGCCTATTCGTATCTAAAAGGCCGGCAACGCATTTGCAACCCCCCTGATGTTATAGGTGTCCATGGGCGGTGATGATCACTTACCGTCAGGTGACTCGCTTGCTCGTTTGCCTCCCTCTAATATAAAAAAAAAACTAGTTGCACGGTTCCAAAAAGTTGATCCAATGGAAAAGAAACCGGCAAAACACTCTTTTAAAATATATTGTTTTTACATAATTTGCTGGTACATCATGGCAATAAATGTATTCATATTATCTAATTTCCCAGGCATCCTCAACAAGCTTTCTGGCACCAATTTGCATTGGGCGTGCACATCAATAGAGAGTCTATACCAGTCCAACAGCAGGAACTCTGTGAACAGTGCGCTGACGCAGCTCTGGCTGGAGGCGACCGTGGGCGCCGCCCCCACCCCCGACAGGATGGTCGCGGAACATGCCGCCTTGATCTCGGTACTACATGCTAATGTTGGCTCGGAAATCGGTGAGTTACTTTGTTAATATACTCTTCTGATATGAAGTATTGCTTGTGAAGTTTTTTACTAACGTCTTAGGCTGCCCGCCCACGTCCGATAATCGGTGACCGATTTTTTGTAGGAGAAAAATCGAACACACTGATAGCAATAGTGCAACGCACAAGTCCTACAAAAAGTTGGTCAGAAATAAAGTGGGCCCATCCCGAACTTTCTTTTCTCTCTTCTGTTCCTCAAAAGCCAAAGACAAACCTTCCTCTGTAAAATCCACCTTCCTCCTTATATTCATGAGATTCTCTCTGTCCATGACGTGCTGCTCCCTCGATGGCCACAGACAAAGTGACGGATGTAGGCGTTGAGTCGACCACAAAATCGGTCCTAAGAATCGGAGGAAAAATCGGCCCGTTTATCTGTCCTACAAAAAGTCTGACGTGGGCGGGCAGCCACAAGTGTATACTAACAAACGCTGACAGAACACAAAAATCAACAGACACAAATCAGAACTAAAGCGTTATATTTTTAAGATAAAGTATGTACGTTTTTGATTTTTCCAATACTGTATAGATGTTTGACACTTTATTGTTGTTAGATATTTATTAATGGTAAGTAAGATTTATTTCTTAATTTGGCACAAAAATACATTTACAGTGTCACAAAAACATATTTAGTATTTACGATAAACTCTGGTACCCAGAATAAGATTTAACTTGTGTTTAAGGTACCAGCGTTCTCGCGCACACTATAAACGTAATACATAAGTATTAACACGAACACAATTTACACAGTGTTAATCAAGAAAAAAAACTTAAAAGTAAAAATTAAATTAAATAAAAAACTACTATGTACTCAGTTTCTAACATTTCTCAATTGATGTGGTGTGTGTGCGTGCGTGTATGTGTGTGTGTGTGTGTGTGTTTGTGTGTGTGCGCGCCCGCGCGTGTGTGTGTGTGTTATAATGGATATATTCTAAATGAAGATAATTTACTAAGCTAACCAATTATAAGTGTTATGTACGCCGTATTTGTCATGTGCATCAGACAAAATACCATTTTTATAATATTTTATGCCAATTTTAATGTATATGATGTGGTTGTACAGTCGCCAGCACATCAGGTTATACAAAACTGTCAAATTCCTCTAAATGATTTCAAACCTTAAAATGTTGATAATAAAATTCAAAATCGACTGAAAAAATTTACATTTTGTAGTAACTTGACGTGCTTGCGACCGTACATAATAAAATAATAAATAAATAAATAAAATAAATAATTAAAATAAATAAGCGAGTAGATCATTAACATTCCAGTTACATCTGCAGCAAAATGTATCTTTTTTCAAACATTAATCTCATGTTATTTGCACTGTATTAGGTGCGCACTTTTTGCAGGAGCTCTCGGAGAGGTTCGATGAGAAGATGCAAACCCCACAGCCGGTCGGGGACAAAACTCTCGATAACTTAGTATCGTGCTTGGCGTATCTCTACAGCTTCAAGGTATTGTAACCATGTCCTTATCTTTTTGTATTTTTCGGCATTTTCCATGCAAAGATTATTAAGTTATTTTAGTGAAGGAAAAATACGACCGCGGGCAGGATTCGAACCTGCGTCTTCTGGTTGAGTACACCTGACGCTATGACCGCTAAGCCACCGCGAGTCCCACCCGCCATGTTGAACCAGAAGACCCAGGTTCGAATTCTGCCGGCGGTCATATTTTTCCTTTACTAAAATAATCATGATGCTTGCTATAAAAGTGTATTCAACTTCATTGAAATTCAACTTCATAAGATAAAAGGAAGTGGTTCTAATTCACATTGGAAGATTTCAACCTTAAAAATAACTAGCTGGTAAAAATAAGAATGCTACCTCATTAGTCTAGTAAGTACCAGGTCGAGCAGTTCTATAAGATTTTTGTAAAAAAACAATTCAGTAATAGCTCGGAGTTTGGATTTGTGTCCGGCTAATGGCAAAAGGCTCGCCCCCTATTACATGGGACCCAAACATACCGGTGAAATGTGGGTGTACAGTGAGTTATAGCTGTTACCTGACCCACCCTATGTGGGCCGGCGCACCTAAGGTGGGTCAGGTAACAGCTATAACCTACTGTACATTAGTACACCTCTGCCTAATCCTTAAAGAAATACAGGTGTGGTATGTTATGTTATAATCAAATTCAATTCGATTAATCCGCTTTACTAAATGTATTTGTGTATGAATATAAAATAACATGAACCATTCGATTTTATTCTGTATTCCCCGAGGGGTAAGGCACCATGTACCATGTGTCCCATGCAATAGGGGGCGAGCCTATTGCCAGTAACCGGGCACAAACCTAGACTCCGAGCTGTTACTGAGAATTTCATAGTAACACTTTGCTCGACCTGCGTATCGTACCCAGTACTTCTAGTGTAACAGTCGCGCTTAGGACCACTAGACTAATGAGGCAGTCCTAACATAATACAGAATAAATTCCAGATATACCACGCCTCCCTACTCTACGACATCCTAAGCCGCCTTCTAGATACGATATCGGAGAAGAACATAGAATGCGTTTTGGTCGCTCTGCGCAGCGTCGGTGGTGTACTCCGCAAGGAGGAACCTCTGGCGCTGAAGAACTTCATCCATGACACGCAGGGGAGGGTCGCCAAGTTGACTGAGGACTCCGCAACTGGGTAAGAGATACCTATACAGAAACCATTAGTAGTAGTAGTAGTGCCACCATGATTGGGTCTGCACGACCGGGGAAGTAATACCCTCCCACAGAATATCGACGTCAAGTAGCAGTATGCATACTGTTGCGTTTCGTACGGTGAGTGTGGAGCGCCGGAGTCTCAATTCCTCCCTCAATCCCCTTCTACTTTTCTCCTTCCTTTGCCTTTTTCTTAAATGGTCTCGGCAACGCATCTGCAACTCCTTTGGTTTTGCAGATGTCCATGGGCGGCGATGACTACTCACCATCAGGTAGCTCGCCTGCTCGTTTGCCGAGTTATCCCATAAAACAAAATATGTCAATATTGAGTACAGTGTTAAATTATCAATGTCCACTTATAAAGTTATTTAAATGAAATGATCTTCAATCTTTTAGTCATCAATCTTTTAAATTAAATAATTATAAATTAAATTTTATCATTTAGGAATTCTAAGATGTCATAGTAGGCTTTCTTTTCTAAAAGCAGTTTTAACTTAGTTCTTTAAAATCTTAGCCCTGAATTGATTACGTCTGATTGATTGATTGATTTTCATCACAGATCCCGTATCAAGTTTCTTCTAGAAGTTCTAATGGCTGTGAAGAATAACAACCTGACCAAGATACCCAATTACGACCCAACGTATGCAGAACACCTCAAGAAGATGACGAGGAGTATAGTGAGGAAAGGGAACTACATCACACCGCTTAACATCAGGCTGGAGGATCTGTTGAAAGGTGAGGTGGTAACCAGCAAATTAACCTTCATCCTAGCTAAGGACAGCCTCATTAGTGTAGTGGTCCTTAGCGCGATAGCTACGCTAGAAGTCCTGGATACGATACGCAGGACGAGCACTGTTATTGGGTTTTTCAATGAAGTTCTCAACAGCAGCTCGAAGTCTCGATTTGCGCCCGGTTAATGGCAATAGGCTCGTCCCCTATTACATGGGGCTAAAACATTCCGGCAAAGTGAGGGTGTTCATTAGTACTAACCTAACCTAATCTTTCGGAGAATACAGGCGTGATGGTATGTTATGAATTAACTATGCTGCTACTAGGAATTTTATAGGATAACCCGTAACAGTCGCGCTTAGGACCACTAGAGGGAGTCTATCTAGACCAAAGAGGCAAGCACTGCAAATTCTCAACGAATCTGATTTCTTTTAGTGACGAAAATAATCGATTTTAGTGAAGGAATAATTCTTAGCATGCACAATGCATAAAAAATACAAGAATAAAAATCTTGACGTGTGCTTTTCAGCGGACGAACGAGGTAAATGGTGGGTGGTGGGATCAGCTTGGGAAGGCAACATTACCCGCGCTGAAGAGAAGCCATCCGCGCCAGTCCTGCCAACCACGGACCAGAAGTTACTGGAACTGGCGCGGAAGCAGAGGATGAACACCGACGTCAGGAGAAGCATCTTCTGCGTCATCATGTCTGCTGAGGTAAGCCTATAAAAATTATACGGAATTTAGATATTGAACATACGCCTGTATTCCCCGAAGGGTTAGGCAGAGGTGTACTTAATGTACACCCACAGTTCGCCAGTATGTTTAGGTCCCATGTAATAGGGGGCGAGCCTATTGCCATTCACCGGGCACAAATCCAGACTCCGAGCTGCTACTGAGAATTTCATAGAAAAACCCAATAACACTTTGCTCGACCTGGGGATAGATAGATGTTGAAATGAAACTTATTCTTATTTTTTAATATTTTTTTACATTAAATATTGCATAATGTTCACAAAGATATTCATTTTCTAATTAAAGAAAAGACATCACAGGCAGTGGTCTCGGTAGCTTAGTTGGTAAAGCGTCTGGTGTACTTAACCAGAAATACGCAGGTTCAAACCCTGCCTGAGATCGAATTTTTCTTTCAGTAGAAATTTTCTTTAATTAGAAAATGCATATCTTTGTGAATAAAACTTATTCTTACTTATTTTATCGCGTTATATTATCATGCTGACGTTTCGTTTCGGGTCCTTTACAACATCTAGGGTCACGGATAATAAATCCATATCCATCCTAATATCATAAACGATACTAAATAGATTTATTCCAAAAATATTACATAACATAAAATAAAATATAAATCTTAGAAATTATAAACCTGTACTAAGATACACGTGTATCAGATGCTTGGTATAGAGATAGATTGGATCATAATAAAGGTAGTTTATATGGCTTCCTATTATCTCAAAAAGTTCTTTGGAATGCTCCTAAAATAATGATATTTATTTCTGTAAACAGATCTTTTAAAGTCACTTTTACAATACTTTTCATATTTTTAAAGTAGATGTCCAAAACTAATTCAGAGAAACATGGTCTCTTCTAAAGTCCAGACAACAGTAATATTATAAGATAAGCGAGTTTTACAATATAGAGCAAAATCTGAACAGGCCTTCTGAAGAAAGAGCCATAGACAATTTGTATTATTGGTATTTTCAGGACTATATGGACGCCTTCGAGAAACTCCAGCACTTGGGCCTAAAAGGGCAGCAAGAGAGAGAGATAGTACACGTATTACTAGCGTGCTGCCTACAAGAGAATTCGTACAATCCTTACTACGCCGTGCTGGCACAGAAGCTGTGCGATACTGACCGCAAATATCAGGTGCGTAAGGCTCAATCTTGATTGCAGGTGTACGTTACACATAAGACCTTTTATCAACAGTATTGTAGGCTAATCCATTAAATTTCTACGTCGTCGATCACAGTAACATTACTGTGAGACTTATACAGAGTAAAATTAACATGTATGTATTCCCCGAAGGGTTAGGCAGAGGTATACTTAATGTACATTGGGTAATAGCTGTTACCTGACCCACCCTGGGTGGGACGGTGGGGTCTCGGTGGGTCAGATAACAGCTATGACCGACTGTACACCCACAGTTCGCCGGTATGTTTGGTCCCATAATAAAAAGGGGGCGAGCCTATTGCCATTCACCGGACAAATATCACAACTCCGAGCTGCTTCAAAGAATTTTATAGAAAAACTCAATAACACTCCTCGACCTTTGAATCGAACCTTTAACCTCTAGCGGAGCAGTCGCTAAGCACCACTAGACTAATGAGGCTTATTGATACATACAAAATAATTTTATTAAAAATAAACATTTCTTGCAGCTATCGATCCAGTTCTCGGTGTGGGACAAGATAAAGGAGCTGGACAGCATCCCGAAGCAGTGCCTGACCAACCTGGCGCAGTTCCTCATACACCTCATCATGGAAAAAGGACTGCCGCTCTCTGTATTGAAGGTGAGGTTCATCATAGTCATCATCATCATCATCATCAGCCCATACTCGTCCACTGCCGGACTTAGGCCTCTCTTAGTGAACGTCACAGGTAAGGTGAGGTTTATGCAAAAAAAAAGCAAGAAAAAATGCCAACACTGACGGAGCGTAGTGGGGTAGGGCCGGCCTGGGCAGCACTTTAAGTTAGCGACAATATTTCACAATAATCTTAATATATATAAATGAATCCCTAATCTCTTAGTCCCGCCATAACTTGAAAACGTACTTACCGATTTTATTTAACTTTTTTTTTAAGTTTCCTAGTACTTTTTAGTAAGTTCTTACGGAAATAAAAAAGAAAATTTACATTTAACTTATGTTTCCTTTTTTCATTATTCGTATTTTGTCTTTTTTTATACAACGGAAAATGCCTTCCCTTAGCCTATAGTCAAGGCTATGGGATTCGATGACATAGGCCAAGATCATGACGGAATTCTTTTTACCTAACATCCAACCCAGTGACTTTTTTTTATGGGATAACTCTGCAAACGAGCAGGTGAGCTACCTGATGGTAAGAAGTCATCACCGTCCATGGACATCGGTAAAACCCAAGGGGTTGCAGATGCGTTGCCGAGTGTAATTCAGGAGAAAGGGAGAGGAAGGGGACTGAGGGAGGAATTGGGCCTCCGGCGCTCCACACTCATCGTACGAAACGCAACGGTATGCATACTGCTACTTGACGTCAATATTCTGTGGGAGGGTAGTACTTCCCCGGTCGTGCGGACCCATTCATGCTGGTATTTAGACATGCCAGCGCGATACTAAAAGCGACGGTAGCCTAATGGCTAGGGCGTCGGACTTGCGATCATGTGGTTGCCGGTTCGAAACCCACCCATTGCACTACCGACGTGTACCCACTCGTAATACAAGCATTTAGCTTAATACGAGAGGTTAACAAGAATACTAGTAATGTGCGACTCACATTGCTAGTAAGCAAAAAACTACTACTACTAAATGTGTTTTCACATATAATTACCAAAACTATACAACATTACTTATTTCCCTAGGTGATCCAATTCTCCGAGCTGAACAAGTATTCCGTGCGCTTCATGCGACAGATTCTGCTCTCCATCATCATGAACGTAGACCTTCAGTCCTCGCTGGAGGTGTTCCACCGCATCTCGAAGCCGCCCAAGCTCCACATGTTCCGCGAGAGCATCCGGCTGTTCATACAACACTTCCTCATCAAGAATGCTGGGAAGAAGAGTGAAGTTCTCAGTGAAGAAGAAATGGTGACGTTGAAAGAACGGGCCCTAGCAGTCGATAAGATATTGACATTACATGAATCTAAGTTAAAGTTTTAATACATTGTGTTTATATTGTTTTTTGTTGCGTTTCATTTATTGCATATTCGACCAAAGACATACCATCACGCATGTATTCCCCGAAGGGTTAGGCAGAGATGTAGGTACACTTTGTTCGAAGTAACTGTACGCGTGAAAAGTTTTCTGCAAGTGAATTTTATTATAGCTTAGCACGAGGGGTTAACAGGAATACTAGTAATGTGTGCTAGTAAGCTTTTTTTTTTTAAAAAAAATATATATACAAGGTCAGTTTTGGTATATGCGAAACACGACTCTCGTGTCTAGTATTTTTAGGCAAAGAATCTTTGTACAAAGTTTCAACACTGTATCTTAAAAAATTTCAAAGTTATAAGCTGGTTATGTTATCTGGTTTTCTATCGCATCAATCTGTAGCATCGACTTCAGGCAACTGAAGGGATTGTTTTACCTCCCGCCCTGCTGTTCGCCCGCGCCTAGCGCCGCTATGACCGGTAGTGACCTGTTTCGGGCGCGTATGTTTGCGGATAGGTACTTAAATTATTTAAGTATTTAAAATATTGGAATTGATTCAGTTACTTATCCTGAACAAACTATATTCTGGTTTCAAATATACTAAAAATAAGGTTGTATAGAGTCGGTGGTGTTAAGATTATTGGGGTCGTATATATTACGCATTCGTGATTATATCAATACTTTACCCATTTAGATTTTTCTGTATAAAACACTTAATTAAGCGATTTTGCCTGTGCGGCAATTTCGAACGGCTAACTTCAGATGCACGCCGTTATTTCCGTCCATGAGCAAGTATGCTATAAGAAAAGAAAAAACCAATAACATAATATATTACGCGACCTAGGCGTCAAATTCAGGACCAATCGCAATAAGTAACGGAATTCCATAATGGTGTTATATCGCAAGTGAAACCGCGCCAACCAGCTAGTACGTATATATTAATATATTGAGGAACTGATAAAAAATGTACACAATAATATAGACTCGACACGTGTAAGATAATTCGGCTGTCCTAAATCAGAACACAGTAACGTTCGTTATAAAACATAATACTATTTAGTGGTTTTTTTTATGAGACAGCTCAGCCAACGAGCAGGCGAGCTACCTGATGGAAAGTAGTCATCGCCGCCCATGGACCTCTGCAATACTAAAGGAGATGTAGATGCATTGCCGAGCCTATTAAGGAAGGGGACGGAGAAAAGGAGAAGTGTAATATTTTACTTTTTTTTTTTACCGAAACCTATGGACACTTCCAACACCAGGGCTCTATTAACTCTATAAAGGAATAGGGAGGGAAAAGCAAAGGGACTGAGGGAGGAATTGAGCCTCTTCCATACTGCTACTTCACGTTGATATTCTGTGGGAGGATAGTACTTCCCCGGTCATGTCTACCCATTCGTGATGGCACGTAGACATGCCAGCGAGACACTACACTGTAACTCAATCGCAACAGCTCTCGCGGGTTCCAATCGACCTGCCTTCCAACCGAGTTGCACTGCCGAAGAATTTTCCGTACTATATGTATAAACGGATGCAATGCCTCACATTGTCAGAAAGTTTTCGATTCCAAATAGGTTTTGCCACTGAAAATATATTTTCGTTCTATTGGAAAAAGGCTTTTACTGTGTTTTCATAGACACTAAACCATTTTTTAAAGATAAATGTGCATGAAATCATGAGCATCAAACTTTGTTAAGCTATAAGTTAATTGAAAGTTTGATTATACCTACCACAATAATTTATAAAGATAATCTAATCTGATTATGCAACTGTTACTATCAGGTTATAATTCTCTTTGCTATCAGCACTGCAGTCATGCGGACCGGTGAAGATAGGTATACGAGAATGGTCACGTGCTGCCGTGCAAATGGCAATGGGGGCTTTGGGGTCAGTCCTTAGGCCTCCATGAGCTGTGGGGTGTAGCCTGCGGACGGATGACTTGAAGAATGCAGATAACAGAACTGGCAGACGACCCAGAGGATTTTCCGCACACTAAAAAAGGAACTCTAACACGGGGATCTAAGAGGGACCTCAGAGTGTTGATGGTGGTGCTATTTCTTTCACGAGTGATAATTATTGTATTTGCAAGATGCATGCGTTTCGTACGGTGAGTGTGAATCACCGGAGACTAAATTCCTCACTCAGTCCCTTTCCTTTTCTCCTTCCCCTCCCTTTTCCTTGGTGTTGGACGTGTCCATAGGATACGGTAATTAGGTACACTTCTCATTTTCTCCGTCTACCATCAGGGGGCCTACCATAAACTCTTATAGCAGGTCAATTTTAGACGGAAAGTGAACTGTCGTGTTATTTTGTACCATGAGCACATCAAATAACAGGCCAGCCAGCGGTCACGTGACTTAAGCCGGCGAGCGGTCACGTGACAACATTTCAGCGGGCTGACCTGCAAAGAGCTTTACCATCAACTCATTTTTGACATTAGAACACTTGGAATTGAACTGCCCTGCAGTCATATTTAGCAGCCGTATAAAAGAAGCTTTTATTGACCTGTTTTCTTTAATTTGTAAGAATAATCTAAAATAAAAATGACTTTGTGCATAACATACTATTGCGGCATTATTTAAAATTTTAGACAGAATAAAAGTATTATATTTTCCGTTCATTGTCGATGCGTGATGAAGATGAATTTACTTACATGATTTATTGAGTAAGATATCGATAATATCAGCGATAAACTCATCACTAAAATCCTTCACAAAAAACTTCCTTCTTACGAGTGTTCCAAAAATAAAAAAAAAACTCACCACACCACACCACACAAGAAATTATTATGATCTCGTAAATTGTGCATAAATAAGAAATTATTTGAGCGTATGTACTTAAAGCTTCGTTTGAAAACAGCCCTTATTTTAGTTGCTTGTAAAGTATGACAAGGGTCTTTAACATTTAAATCATGTTAACTAAAAATGTTTTGAAACAAAACTTAGTGTCTGTAGAAGTATCACTCTCATAAAAACAGTATTTTGAAATAATTATCCTATCTTCCTTAAAACCGTAAAACCGATAATAATGCGAAAGCGTATTTCAGAACGTTTATTTATATAAAAGCGAACCGGACAGCTATAGTGTAGCAGATCTGAAGTTGATACATTGCAGGGCAGTTTGAATTGTTCATGGTACAAATAGAAAACCTGTCAGGTTGACCTGCATAGTTGGCCTGTCCTGTACTTGGCAAATATTTTAAAAGTTCATGGTAGGCCCCCTGGTAGCTCGCTTGCTCGCTTGCCGCGTTATCCCATTACATAAAGAAGTCTGGAAATATATGTACAAAGAACCATGTGTCTACGGTGTGGGTGTCTACGGACTTCAAGGACGCTTAAAAGGCCTCAAGCAGGCCACTGTCCCGCCGCAGTGACATACTAAAAATAAAAAACACCATGACCAGAGCTAGGAGCTAAAAAACCAAATCTGGCTTCAAAAGGCCACCTTTGATAAATCATGATACCTACGACTCTCATTAGAAAAATTGCTAACGATCTGCTCCGGGACCAAATTTTGTATGTGGACCAGGAATGCAGAAACGGTCACTTTGATGAATCATAATGTAAGTAATTTGCGTATACAAGTCCTATATACACTGACCTCGTATTTTATAGACTGTCTGCACAATGAACGGTCAGCTTATACTGGAGATCATACCACGATGTGTAACCGTGAGTACGTGAATCATATTATGATTCACCAAAAATGCAAAGACGTACCTATTATTATAAATAGTTTATTGTATAGCATTGCAAAAATGGTCTTTCTGACCTGGGAGGTCAGAAAGACCATGATATATAAACTAACGATATTGCGACTGATTCACCTAAAGCGTAGCCTAAAGCGGCGTTTTTCTTCCCACTCCACCAAGAGTCATGAAGACCCGACTATCTTATCTGACTATCCGTCTGCCTAGGACTGCCGGCTTATCAGCGGGATGGTAATGTAGCCACATATTGATAACGCCTGATAATAATGCATAGGTACGCCGCAACAGATACTAGGTGTTTTCAGGAATACTAAAAATAGGTATTAAAGGCTTCTTTCTATACGTTGTGCAAATATAGCATGATATGACACGACAAACTTTCACAAGTATGAGCCTCTACCCCTATCAACCACTTCCACGCCCCTACTAAGCTTCACCAATAATATAATAATGAACATAGTCATGTATGAAACAGATTTTCATATAGGTACTCTTTCTTATAAAACAGTATTCATATAGATAACTATAGACAAAAATAGGTTTTGAATAGGTTGCTTGTCTGTGTCACAGTCAAACGTATAAATAATAATAATTGTCTTTGAATGTCCCACTGGCGTGGGATAAAATGTAATATCAAAAGTACTCTGTAAGTAGGATGTTCCCTTAGGAGCTTGTCAAAATGCTCTGAGGTAATTTATAGTACCTACTCATATTGTCTAAATCGAATTCAATATGTTTTTATAGTGCAACGGCGGGAATGGCGCCAGCAGACAGCTTGCGGCTGACAACTAGTCAGGTTAAACTGGCCTATTCCATGGAAGTATTCTAACCCTAAACAAACAGCCTACTCCCATATAGATTTGCAGGAAACATGATGAATTTAGATTAGACTCCTCTCATCCAATACAAGAAACATCTTCCAAGCTATTCGCCGAAAGCCACCGAAAAATGAAATGTTGCAAACCGCTCCGGAAATAATGCCAGCAGAAACAAGTTGTCACCAAAGACGAGACTAAGAGCTCAACATGAAACCCAATTTGAATTGTCATAATCCTCTTTCTACTTTCCTAGATACCTTTCTCATATACCAAATCATTTAAACACTATTAAAGAAATCGACATTCCATCATCATATTGGAGCTTGGATTGAAGACTGCAGATTGAAGACACAAAATCATATAAGAAATGATTAGGTAAATCAAAATCGTACAAAATGAAAGTGCGTTACAGTTGCCATTGCAATATCCTCATAACTTTTACACGTATGTTAAATACCAATATATTTGAACCTATAACCCGACTTTTGGATAAATTTCGAAACCGCAGATAAGCAGTAAACAGGTCAAAGATATTAGAATGTATTGCAAAAACAAGAGATTGTTTTATTTCAAATTCTGTCCAAAGTCCAACTTATTTATAAGTACAACATGACTACAATAAGCTACATACTCCTCATATAAGCTGATTTTTCAATAAACGGAAAGCCTATTCAATGGCAGGTCAGCTAACTACATAATTCTGGTTGATTGCTTGATTTATTTTAGGAAAGCTCATAGACAAATTACAATCGTAGATTATACACATGAGTAATCATTTTGCTAATTACAAGCTTTCACAAATAAATTACCACAAGACAGGTTTTAGAAAAAAAAAAATGTAAACGTGTTCCAGATTTTAACAAACTATGAATTAATGGCTATTAGAGATAAACAAAAAGAGCAAAGTTAATGGCAATGATTATAAAATTAAATGGAGAATGCAGCCTGAGCGCCATTTGTGGGTTTATTTAAACAATTCATTGTTTAGTCGTCTTCTAATTATAGCAGTAGTACAAAATAGGTCAATATTTAATTCCGGCGAAAGATTGTTAGGCGCATTGGTCGAGCAATCGGCTGGTACGATAGGGGACGTGGGTTTGATCACCGCACGGAGGTAGTAAACGACATCATCGTTTTTTGAACAGTGTTACCCAGTTGTACCTATTCAAAATTATGAGTGATCACACTTGAACATAATCTATGAGCGAAACGAGAAGTAGTACCTATATGGTATATTTCTCAACGAGAAGTATAAATAAAAGGCTATATTTCTCGTTTGATCTTGATTGTAAATTAATTTCCAAATTGGTCTCTAGATGACGGCAGTAGGTACTGAAGTAGGTATCAACAACCACAAAAAATAATAATAACAGAGTTGAGAAATTCCTATTATTTGAAGTAGGTTAAAAATGGAATGCCAATACCAGTTTACATTCATCTAAAGCAAATAATGCTTTAGGCGCATGAGCAAATGGCAATATCACTATCATGTATCTATGTGTACTTAAATCGAAGTAGGTATATGAGTGTGCAGGCATTGATAAACCGTTTGCAGGCGCGATAAACTCCCATCTGACAATATTATACGTATTTAGATATGCAAAAGGCTTCGTAATGCTTCTAGTATCCACGTGTAATATTGAAGAGTATGTACCTAAATAAAGTAGGTAACTATAGGTGTCACAGCACAGTGGCGTAGCATGGGTCCCTAGCACCCGGTGCGGATCCCGAATTTACCGCTCTTTCATTTTTTAAATGAATAACAAAAAATGTAGGGCATGATAAAACTAAACTGAAAAGTAAACAAACTGAAAAAAAAAAAATTTTTTTTTACCGTCACTGAAATGCCTGCTTCCCGCCAATTGATCGCTCTTTCATTTTTTAAACGATAACAAAAAATGTAGGGGCTGATGAAACTAAACTGAAAAGTAAATAATAAAAAATAAAGAAAAATTTTTTTTTGACCGTCAGTGAAATGCCGCCCCCGCCAAAGTGCCGCCCGGTGCGGACCGCACCCGCCGCCCCCCCCACGCTACGCCACTGTCACAGCAATCATATATAAACATATTCGGCCTATAATGTTCCCACTGCTGGGACACAGGCCTCCTCTCAGTGAGAGGGAGTGGGCCGTAAGCCACCACGCAGGTCCTGTGCGGGTTGCTAGATGTCACATGCAATGGCGCGTAGCTACCGGTGGGCTAGACGGGACAGTGCTTCGGGGCCCCCAAGCTCAGGGGGCCCCTCGGACTCTCCCCGCAGCGAACGAACGAATCTGGATGATGACAAATCTGCAGTAAGTACCTACATCAAATTCGGAAAACGACGAATACGGAACAAACGATTTAAGTTTAGTTGGGCCCTAGTTGATTTTTTGCCCCAGCATTTGGTTACCTAGCTACGCCACTGGTCACATGTCTATCTATAAACTACAACATCTCAATCTTCATTTAATACCCTGGTGCACAACTCACACGTCAACTGTAACATAGGCATCATTTTGGTCAACAAATCGAGTTACTTATGGGTATTTTCGCTTATTTGAATACCAAAATCCCTTGCGATAGTCCAGTGACGTAGCGTGGGGGGGGCGGCGGGTGCGGTCCGCACCGGGCGGCACTTTGGCGGGGGCGGCATTTCACCGACGGTCAAAAAAAAAATTTTTTTTTTTTTCATTTTATTTACTTTTCAGTTTAGTTTTATCATGCCCTAAATTTTTTGTTATTCATTTAAAAAATGAAAGGGCGGTAAATTCGGGATCCGCACCGGGTGCTAGTGACCCATGCTACGCCACTGCGATAGTCAATTTTAAGTTTCAACATATTTGGAAGCGCTGTCGCCGTTATCTTTAGGTACTGGAAATTCCAACACAAGGACCTAATATCTATATAAGTATTTGCCTTTACCGGTATAGGCACAGCTACATAACAGGAGTGTCGTGAACTGTACCTACCGGCAATCTAAGAGGAAACCCGAGCATGCTTGTAATCGGGCGATTGGGGTTCTCCTAGAAGATAAAATTACGTCAGTTTTGGTGATGATTACGGTTACCATTCGTCCTGGTTTCCAAGGATGTGTTGAAATATGACAATAATATGTTTCACAGATATTTTTTGATCTTGGTATTTCCTAGGTTCCTATACATCACGTGCATTTATTTGTTTCTTATCATATTCATTCATTCTAACAGTCTATTCAATGAAACCTAGATAATGTTGATAATGTGTTTCCTAAGTGCTATAAGCCCTTAGTTGTCCTCAATCCAATCTATACCTATAGATGTAAATGATAACAAAGGAGTACCAACTTTTCTGATTAATTATGTTAAAGCAGATTTGATTTTGCACAAAAAAAACTGTTTAATCCTTTTTTTGCCAGTACATTGATGGTTGCCATTGTCTAATGGTTGCTGGTTGCCGGTGCGGTGGGCTCTTTTTCTTGTGTCGTGGGTGCAATCACAACTCCTCACACCTACATAGCGAAGATTGCATTGCAGGTTTGGGCAGGGGCCTCATCATTATCATCATCAACCCATTACATTGTCCCACTAGGCACGGGCCTCCTTTCAGAACGAGAGCGAGTAGACTATATTCGACCACGCTAGCTTACTGCGGGTAGGCAGACTTCACACGCCGTCAAGAAAACCTGTCAGGCATTCAGGTTTCATCACAATATTTTCCTTCATCGTTTGAGCATGTGATAATTAATTTTAATACACACATGACTTCGAAAAGTCAGAGGTGCTTACTTTGGATTCGAACTCGAGACCTGGTAAAAAAAGAGGTAAAAAAAAATAGTTATAATGCTCAGAATATATTTGACAGCTCCTATAAGTAATGCTAGTTGTTAAGAGGAGTGTCCCTCGCGAACGCAACAATGTTGCACAGTTGTCGCTGTCTCTATCCCTCGCGATGCGAACGCGTGCCCGAGAGGAGAAACAACAATACATTTGCAACATTTTCACGCGTATTTCTTATGTTCCGAATTTTGGAGATTACTTCTATAATATTGTTAATACGTAAAAAAAAGTCTTGTAAAAATATATTCACTATATTATCTGGGTTTCTTTCGAATCACAATGTTTCTGTATTGATACATTGTCGAGAAATACTAGCATAAAGTACGGCCGTTTTTCAACGAAAATTGCCAATCTTTGAGCTCGTGTAACTTTTTAACCGTATATTGAAATGAAATTGTATACTACAGGAACACGTATTTTAATGATAAGATTGTTACTGCAAAATTCCAAAGACTTTCATTTGTAAATATTCAAGATAAGACCAAACTACGTTTGTATGGAGCGCGGAGCGGATACTATCCTCTTAAGTGCTCGATATAATAAGCGATTTCTTTTTCTCGTACCGTTACTATATTTTGTTTTCTCTGTAGTTTTATTGAATGGTATGCTACCATTGCTACCAAGTATCTTATGTTTGTTTAGTTGTGGAATAAAATACAGTATCAACAATGAATTTTTTTTTTTTTTTATGTGAGAACATTTGTTTCCTTTTCAGTTTAGTTTTATGATTCATACATACATAACATCACGCCTGTATTCCCCGAAGGGTTAGGCAGAGGTGTACTAATGTACACCCACAGATCGCCGGTATGTTTAGGTCCCATGTAATAGGGGGCGAGCCTATTGCCATTCACCGGGCACATATCCATATAGTTTTATGATGCCCTACATTTTTTGTTATTCATTTAAAAAATTAAAAGGTGGCAAATTCGGGATCCGCACTGGTTGCTAGTGACCCATGCTACGCCACTGTATCCGGGCACAAATCTTCGGATATGACGTGCTACGTATTGCTTACATTGCTTCTGAGATTTTATTAAAGAAAAACGATCGACATTGGAAGCCGAGACCTCTGTTGATTATATGCTAAAGGCTGTGTTCCATTACCAGGTCAAGGCTTACGACCACTAAACTAATGAGTTAGAAAAATACCTTATTCTCTTCCATGGCAAAATAACCGACTCTAGAATTTAGCTATCTAAATAGTTTAGAATAGTTTGTTCGAAATAACTAAGCCTGTCTGAAGTTGATCGCAAGTTGTTTAGCCGCGGTAAATTTTCGAGAGTCGTTGTAAAGACAATTGGAGTCATAATGTTTCACATTTCTGATTATTTTCTTTACTAATTTCGATATTTATGTATAAAAACACTCGATTAAACGATTTTACTATAACATAACATACCATCACGCACGTAATCCCCGAGGGATTAGGCAGAGGTGTACACCCACACTTCGCCGGTATGTTTAGGTTCCATGTAAAAGGGGGCGAGCCTATTACCATTAACCGGGCACTAATCCAGACTCCGAGCTGCTACAGAGAATTTCATAGAAAAGCCATCTTTGTTGTAGTTAAAGTTGAGTCCAGGGTAAATTTGTTCAAGATTAAAAATAATAACAATGACGTATTGTAGACAATACGAGGATTGGAGTTTTGGAGTCATAATGTTTCACATTTCTGATTATTTTCTTTACTAATTTCGATATTCATGTATAAAAACACATTTTATCAGCGCGTAGACAAACCGACACATTTTCTTTGTAAAGTTTTACTAGACACTATAATTGAATTTCCTTCACAGCTGAAATTGCAGCAATCAAAAATAATTACTGTATTTATGCATATTTGTGTATAATTGTATACCAGGTGTTCATATACAATCGACACTTATGCAGTAGGTATCCTATGTCCAGTGAACGACACAAAGCAATGTGCAACACGTGTAAGTAAGTCGAAGAACTTAATACCTACCTACTTGCTATATTCTGACAATGTGCTTCATTACGTTGGCGACCCCATGTTCAGAAATAAGTACAACTAATTCTACTAAAACTTTATCGTAACAGATAGTAAAGTAAATTGAAAGAAACGTCTAAAGTTGTCAATTTATTTACAGCCACATTTTGGCCATTATGTTTAGGTTAGATCCCATGTAATTGGAGCGAGCCTATTGCCGGGCATACATTCAAATTCCGAACTGCTACTGAGCTGCAACGAGGGTTGCCATCCGTTCGGGTTTCCCCGGATTTGTCCTAGTTTGGAGGGCGTCCGGGGAGCGTCCGGGCGGGGTTTCATTTGTGGTCCGGGTTTAAAAGCTGTCAAGTCATCGGTCGCTACCGGACGATATAACTATGAAAAATAGATTAATAAACTGTATTAGATCATAATTTTTAACATGTACCTTTCAAATTTAATAAATAAATATTTTATTGAATAACTTTAAGAAAACACTGTCCACATGTCCGGGTTCCAAGCTCCAAAATCCGGGGTTTTCGTGCTTCTTGTCCCTAGCTGCAACAGAAGTATTTAAAAAAAATATAAAAATAAAGATTTTACTTTTTTTCTGGACGTTTAGGGCGTCAAATTCTTTTTTTTTGGCCAACAGTCATATTTGCCAGAATTTACACTACTACCTGTTACGATAACGATTTTTTAGGCAATGGTAATGCGATGTGAATACACTATAGTTGATGTCGCAATACCATGAACCTAAAATGTGTTTAAATACACGATCATTTAGCGAAAAAAAACAAAAAATATTGAATTTTGTGCCCAAGGCGAGCCGATCCACCATAATGGCAAGGATTTAATGGCAATTAGAGGACAATTAGTCTAATTATCCTCTGTAATCAGAACTGTGGGTGCACATTTGTAAACCTCCGCCTAAATCTTCAGGGAATACAGGCATGATGGTATATTGCTACATTCTCATCAGAAGTAAAGGATTCGAGTTTGAACGAAGAATCGAAACTCAAGATCAGTAGCCGCACTAGTCCTTTAGCATAATAATCGGCGTATAATGTTCCTTTCGGTGAGAGAGAGTGGGCCATAATCCACCACGCGGGCCCAGTGCGGGTTGGTAGATGTCACATGTCTTCGAATTTTAGGTTCTAGGACATGCCGGTTTCCTCACGATGTTTTCCTACATTGTTTCGATGGTGATGAAATATTATAGGTATTTTTATTTTTTATGGTATAACTCTGGAAACGAGCGGACGAGTTACTTGACGGTCAGTAGTAATCGCCGCCCATGGACATCTGCAATAAAAAAGGAGTTGCAAATGCGTTGCCGAGCCTATTTAAGGAAAAGGGAGGGGACAGAGAAAAGGAGAAGGAAGGGGACTGAGAAACCTACGATC